>APFE030428346.1:0-15471 GCA_000404065.3 Pinus taeda
ACAAGTGAGTGTCGAACCAAGCAGTCATTGGTGGCCGAGTTGAAGGCTTCCGAATCAGATACATGTTCCGACCCTGAGCCAGAACCCGACAAAGGGAACGGCAAAGGGAAGCAGATCATTGATGCGGATCCCAGCGCCACTGTTGCCACTTCCAAGATCCAGAAGAATGAGCCCGAAGAGCCAGAGGAGGGGGAACGTCTTTTCCACTCACAGATGTGGGTGAAGGGTTCGCCGCTGCAATTCATTGTGGATAGTGGGAGCCAAAAGAACCTGATTTCAGCAGAGGTCGTGAAGCGGTTGGGCCTACCGACTACACCACACCCACAACCATACAGTATCGGGTGGCTTCATGAAGGACGAGATCTCAAAGTTCGCCAGGAGTGCCGCCTTCCCTACAGCATCAAACCATTCACAGACGAGGTATTGTGTGATGTTACACCTCTGGATGTTTGTGATGTATTATTAGGCCAACCATACTTTTGGAGGCGACATGATGTGTATGAGTCAAGGCCTCGCGCTGTCATTATTTCTTTGGGTGATTCATCATACAGGATACCGGAGGTAGCCCAACCTACCGCCACATCTTTGATCACTGCTAAGAAAGGCAGCAAGCTCATCTCACAGACCAGGAAATTCATCTGTATGGTTCACTCCCAAAGTAAGGGGAAGATCGTTGCTACATCCATGACCCCCGCAAAGGGTTCCTCCACGTAGCAGCAACAGCAAAGGATACGGTCATGACAGAACACAGGAACAACTTCTCCTCACCCATAGGGGTACCACACAAGTTTTAGGTGGGCAACAAAGTCTGGTTGCATCGATAGAAAGAACGCCTTACCAGAACCCATAAGAAGCTCAGACCACTCCGACAAGGTCCTTACAGCAGTACCAAGGCTATGAGGAGTAATGCTTTGGAGCACATCATTCCTCCATTCCTTCACCTGCGCCAAGTGTTCAATGTGGACCGTCGTCGACCATGCTTCCCACCATTACTGGACACATCAGAGATTGCAGGACAAGTTTCGCAGATGGAGGAACTCAACGCAATGGGGACCATTGCTTCCTAAGGGGGGAGGAATGATCCAGGTGGATGTTGGTGGCCACCCACCTATCCCATTTGGACCCCCACAATTGTCTCTTTCAGCCTTTTCAGTTTCCTACATTGTAACACAGTTTACTATTTTTAGCAGTTTTTCGAGTCCTGAACTTCCGGAGCCGTTTTGAGGCCCTAAACGACATTTTTTTTGGGAAATATGGGGGAAACATGGGTCCATGGACCGATGTTGCCCTTCCCAAAGTGGTAGTTCTCGGATAGATCTTTCTAACGAGCTATCATACGCGTCAAACGGAGATCGTATGCCAAAGTTACGACCCCGAGAAACTGATGTACCAATTTACCCAAAACGGGGCCCACAAGTTGGCGCTTCATCTTCTAGGGTTAGGTTTTGGAATGTGAAGGGTTTTCCATTATTTCTCAACAATAAATAGGCCTTCGAGCCTCATTGTAACACAGTTCGGAACAGTTCAGAGGCATGTAGCCGCCACTTCTCTTCTCAGAGATAAGCTACCATCGCCCTAGCTGGTTTATTTTCAACTCTCTTTGTAAGCATATTTCAGTGTTTTCCATTAATGAAATGAAGTATTATTTCCATTGCATCTCTGTGTATATGGTTATCTTTGTATTTTGTTGCGTTCCTGTTTAAATCCAGATCACTTGTGTTACAGAAGATCGGCGTGAAAACCTGGCGGCGTGGCGTGTGAGAGAGATTGTTGCCATATATTCATTCATTCATATTCATTCTACTCCATTGGCTACTGGATTGATAAAATTATTATAGCCGCAGAGAATGCACTGTGACCATTCGAAAAAAAAAGCCCAATTTTTTTTTCCATTACCATTAGCTGGTTCTGATGGGATCTTCTTCAACGCATGAGTTTGAGCGACTTTTTGAGTTGTCTTCTCGGCCTGTTGGTTTCTTTGTGTTTCCCATTTGAAGTGACTGCAAGACATAAATTTTGAATAGATCAGCCAGTGGCCAGAGATAGGAGTCGTCTCACAATAATTCAAAGAAATGACATATCACTTCTTGTGCACTTTCAAAACTGCGTTGAAAGAGCATTAAAGCCAGTGAAGGAACCTACATGGAGTGTTCTTTGCCAGTTTCTTCTAGTTTCAATATTTATTCTATGTATTTTATTAGTCGATTTAATATAGTGCACCGAATGTGAATGATTGCCCTGGCAGAAGCATTTCCGACCTCGTTTGCCTCCTCTGAAGCCGTGCTCTGTTGTGGATGATCTTCTTCTCCTTCTAACATCAACTGCTATAGTGTTGCACAGTATGGTATGTTCGGAGGGATCCTGTGACTCAGAACGAGAATGGAGATCTGAGAATATGATTGGTGGTAGAGGTTCTTATGTGGGTCAATTTCTCTAGAACAAAGTAGTGAATGCTAGCATTGGAAATATGGGCTAAGCTATGTTCGTAATTCTCTGCCAGGATTTGAGCCTGTTTCATTTACTAGATTAATATTTTTTCTATTCTTGTTGGCCAAACTCAAATTAAACTATGTATGAATCTTTCAAGTTGCTGCTCAATTGTTCTTGCAGTTAAATTGCCATGGGAAGTATTTGTAATAAATTAATAGAATGAATAGGAACCTTGGCCGTATCAATTATCACGACTGTCTCTGTGGAGGTGTGCCAATCCCTGTTGTTGCAATATATTTTGTTGAAGACAGACTCTTTCCAGAATGAATAGGAACATCGCTCTGTGGAGAATAAGTGCCTCCATTTTTTTACCTGCCCATAATTGTATTCAAACGAGCATTGTCTCTTTCAAAATTATGAGACACCAAGGGTATCCTTGGGCTCTACTTGGTGGGCTTGAGGGGTGAGCAGGCCTTGTGAATATGATCCAGTCTTATATTCACTCCTGCTTTTAGTGCTTCCTCACCTGCAAGTGAACCTGGGCATTGGACATCTCCTTGTGGCTCTTTCCATTTGAAGTTTTTAACAGAGACAAGTGTGATAATTCTGGCATTCTAGGCGTGTTGCACTACCCATGTGCAAGCATTGAAGCATTAAAACAATAGCAACCACCCATTCACAAAAGGCCAGAAAATGTGTTGTTGGGTTATACGGTAATACATTTTATGGAGGAATACTAATGAGTGTTTTCACAAAAGTACGTGCCTAAAAGTGAACACCTTCATAAAATAATTTAAATAGTTATCAACGAGACATTCTCCTTTGAGCCTAATTATTATTGAATGTAAAACATGTGAATTTATGAACAAAAGAGAGATAGTAAGTGGAATATGAGAGAATAAGTGAATTTTGGTAGAGATAAGGAGTGGAGTGATAAGGTGAAATTCTTTTTGCACATTTGGAGTAATAATGTGAAAATATTTTTTTTAGTGTGGAGTGACGAGTGAGGTTTTTTTTTATAAAGTAAGGGATTATTTCCTTGTAATGGAGTGATAAGGTGTATTTGTTAAGGAGGTCATTTTCATATTTTGTTGAAGAAAGCTGGTGAGTCATTTTTTGAAGACAAATTGTTTCAAGGAATTCTCATTGTTGGAGAAATTTCATTCATGATGTTGTGAAAGTGAAGGTTGATGTAATTCACTATTTAATAAAAGCATATATTTTTGTGGTGATCGTGTCCTAGATCCACCATAAATTGAGTAAGGGGATCATAGGTACACTCTGTGTCGTGAATGTTCTTGCATGATTTGAGTCGAATTTTTGAAACACTCTCTTTATTATGCTTAAACAAAACAACTACATGCACATAAGAAAATTTACATATACAAGTCATCGATCAAGCTCCTGAAATCAAAGCTTCTATAATCAATTAAGTTCATAAGCACAAAGCGTCACGTCATCGACTTGATAAAAGTACTATTTTGCAACAACATTTCACAATAGCTAATTCACGACATCAAGTTAAGAACACTACAAAATCAAGCATTTCAAGCCAAGACGACATCAAAATCATCAACACTTTTTGTATCACTTGCAAATAAACATTTTTTAACTAAATTGTACAGGTGCATTCTCGGTTGTAACTGACACCCTAATTTGACTTGTTAAGGTGCATACATTAAGTCAAGTAAGTCTTCAACTGAGTCATTAACATTGAATTTATCATTTGTCATTTGGGTGCATTTTCGACAGTGTTTGACACCCATCATTTTTTAGCACATTCAGTGCATCACTAAGTGCAATAATCACCCAAGAGTTCAAAACAATCAGTTGTTAAAACAAGTTCAAGCGAGTGTGCAACAATCAATCAAACATCAAGTGAGCGAGTTCTACAAATCCAACAAACATTGAAAGCAAGCAAGTGTGAGTTCAAATAATCAAACAAACAAGTATTTCAAGTAAAAACAATCAAGCAAGCGAGCGTGTTCATAAAATAATCAAGCAAGCAATCATCATCAAACGAGTGTGACTTCAAATCTTCAAGTAAGCATCAAAACAGGCATGTGTCTATAGTAAGCACACTAAAATCAAGTGAGCGTGTCAAGTAACTAAATCAAGTGCGACAGGTCAATGCAAAACAAGCGAGCCCGTGTAAAGTTCATTGCAACATTCATAAGTTCCTTTCAAGCAAAGTGATCATCATCAAGCGAGTGTCAAGTCAACAATTCAAGCAAGTGTTTAAAGCATCAACAATCAACAAACAGTACAAGCGAGCCTGTCATTTCAGTGATCAACTCAAGTGTGCAATTTTCAATCACGACTTCTACACCAAGCGAGCCTGCCTTCAAAGTAAGCAAGACAACATGGCGATTCTTCTGTCCCAAATTCTTCACAATTTAATGTTATCATCAACCGACGACATGGTGCACATCAACAAAACCACTCTTGCTAACATTCAAGTGCATCTTCAACATGCACATGAAACGATTGAGTTCCTTCAACTAGAGTCGCAACTGCAGAGAAATGAGTTGCAAGAGAAGTGTGTTGCTTCCAAGTCTTTGACCAATCCAGAGACAACTGATCATTTGACTTCATTCATCCAACCAGCTTCAAGCGTTGAAGTTGTTCCAGTGCAACTTTATTCCGAACCCATCATCAAGTCATGGGAAGAAATCTAAAGTAATCAAAATCGACGAGGCCTAGGATATGTCAAAGATAACGACAACTTACATATCCTTGATTATTCAAAGCCCATTAAGTTTGTCAGTGCATGGTTTCTTGGATAGATCACATTAGCTAATTCTGAGAAAGTTGCAAACAAATAGACATGTGTGCAAACTGAAGTTGCAGTCAAAGCAACAAAATGCCTTCATTGTCAAAGAATCGGTCATCTGGAAGATCAGTTCTCTATCCTTGTAGCCATTGTGGCAAGTAGAATCATTCATCAGAGAAATGCTGCAAATAAGACCAACCTGCCAGATTGAAGATAAATTATTCATGGATTGATCCCTGGGAATGGTCATCCACAGCCAGAAGATTGTACAAGTTTTACAATCGGATTCACTCACAGATATTACAGCCAACAGTCAAATGATGATGGTACTCTCGTATAGTTGAACGGGGGAGTACAACAATGAAACTCTCCTACACCTGAAGGGGGGGAGTTCAGATATCAAATGCAGATGATTGTCTCTCTTTTCAGCTGACAAAGGGGGGAACATGTCAATGAAATTGACAAGTGGTTGTCATACTGAAAGTCTTGACAACATCAGCGAAGCATCTAGTGGGCATCTTCATCAGCCAGTGGGCAATCATCATCTGCAAATACACTAGTGGGCATTCATCAAATTGTGTCAGTGGCCACCAGATGTTGTTTTCAAGCAAAGGACAATTGGATCCTTTTGCAGCTTGGCACATGATGGATTTGTCAAGTGACATTTAAAGATGAATCACACATGCAGCAAATTCATGTTCTCTTCAGATTTGAGTTTTTTTCAGCATCCAACTTTGGCAGTTTTTCAGGCAAATGATTTTAGAGGATCAACTTGAGAACTTGGAAGATGGTTCCTTATTTGTTTTGGATTTATCATTGAGGGGGCGGGGGGGGAATGTTAGCCTCACTCTCTTAATAATCAATTAATAAATCCAAATATTAAATTAAATTAATAAAATCATGAGAACTCCTCAAACTCAGGAGTCTAGTTTGGATGAGAGATTCTCTGCAACTAGCTCTCCTAAATTAGTGTGTAAGTTGGGAAATTGTCTCAACCAAGTGAGTCTAAGATAGACACACTATCTTAACACCACTTACTCATGTATTTAAATGTATTATTAAATTATTTGAATAATGAGAAATACATGAGCATGTGAGACCATATGATGGCTCTTTGCCTTTTTCGCTAGTTTGTCTTTTGTATGTTGTTGGTTTGATTATTGTGTGTTAATTTTCTGTGTGTGTTTAATATGGCTAAGTGGTTTCAACAATATTGGCTAAAGTTGGATGAAAGCATTTGGTGACATAATAGACAAATCTAGTACAAGAAACTGATTTTTTTCTATCTTTGTGTACTGAGATGCAGACTGGGCAAAAATCGTTCAGTCGACAGAACAACATGAGGCCATAAAAGGGAAAAGCTACAATGTCTTTGGCAGACAAGGAAGCGGGAGATCAACTTGAACAATGCTATTTTATCACATGATCAGATTATGTATTGCGAAATCCTCAGGATCAGGGGGATCCTGAGGATTCACTTTTATCTAAGTTACTCTTTTATGTTATATATAGGGTCGAAAGGCAATTAGAGACAATTCAAACTTGGATAATCTGTAATTATTCTTTTTGAAAACACATATGCTATTATCTCAGTGACTTTTGTAAGCTGTTACTTGCATTAATGAAAGAAGGCTTCGTTTGATACATCTTCATATTTTGAGTTCTTATTAAGTGGAGGCTTCTGGCGACTTTGGGCCTGGTCATGAGAAGTTCTACTACTCCCTTGTGTTATAGTTTTTGTATTCAATCTTTGTTATTGATTTAAATGTTTAGTCATTGGTTATTTCATTTATCATAAAGATTTGTGATATTGCTTCATACTGCTGTTCAATTAGATTCAGAGTGAAGTCATGTGACATACTTAAGTAACGCTTTGATTGGAATGAGTGAATTAGTGTTAATATCAGATTGTTGTTCATTTGGAATTGATGTTATCATAGATATTGGAGATAAGGCTGATTAACTTCTACAGTTTGCAATATAGATCGTTTTCCATTTAGAAATCCTTTATCGTTATTTGTCGTTCAATTGCTGTTTACTGTTCAATTATCGATTGCTGTTCACTTACCGATTGCTGTTCAATTACCAATTGCTGTTCAATTATTGTTGCTGTTCAATTGAGAATTGAAAGTTAACTTGGGTTGCTATAGATTAACAGTGTTGTTCAATAGTTATAGTTTCTTTCCTTGATTGAGTAAGTTAGCCTTAAGTCTATTTGAACAATTCTAAGTGTGATTCTTCTTTGCATTCAGTTTCAATTGATTTCGGAACAAGTTGCATAGAATTGCAAAGTGTGTCAAGAGTATTTCTTCCATAGATAGTTCTTTCCATATTTGTGTGAATTAAATTGAAGAATTAGCCATCAGTGATTGCAATGATTCATCATTAGATAACCTCTAGATTCACTACATATAATGTGCTGACACTCTTGAGATAAAAAGACTTACCTCGGGTTGACAACTAATGTAGGGATTGACATTACCTATAAAAAGACATCTTAGTGAGCCAAAGTTTTGGTGTCGTTGCTAGGGAGAGTGTTTAAAGTGATTGTTTTTATTTTTGTTGTGAAAGAATTGGGTTTTAAAAATGGAAGGTAAGAACCTGCGTACCTAGAAAGTAAAGCGCTTGCTTAGTTACCCGCTTTACAGCAAAACCTTAGAGGTTAAATAGGAATTTGTTTTTACGAATGACTAGAAATAGAAAAATATAAAAAGAGTAGAATCCTCCACCAAAACCCACAAAACCCAAAGGATTGGTGAACCTTGGGAGAACGACCTTTATATACGAAATCGCAAGAAGAGTACAGTCTCAAGTGTCAGTAGGATTCCAGGCTATACCTGGAAAAAGTTCCGCTGTTATCCCTCGAGCAGTAGACTCACCATCTACAGCTCACGCTGAGATTCAAAGCCAAGTAGGAGGATCAGAACAAAGTTTTCAAGCTACAATAAGTTTACACTTTGATCCTCTACAAGAGGGAAAATCTTGTAACTTAAGAGAAGGAAAAGGAGAAACTAGTGGGGCTGTTAAAGCATAACCACAAATGTTTGAACAAAGATCTCCTGAGATCCCAGACCTAGGTAGTGCTGCAAAGCCAACTCAGGTTTCTAACTCTCTGCTTACTCCAAAAGAACCCCTTGAATTCCCTGAAGATTATTGGCATATCTTTGACCAAATGGTAGATCAGCCACCCCAAGAACAAACCTCGACATTAGAGTACCCCATAGTCGACCAGGTGGCCAATGCTCCTACGAAAGATATTCCTCTGCAGAGCATCCCAACTTTCCATGGGATGATCACAAAGGATCTTGATGCTTTCCTGTTTGAGTTTGATTTCCTTTATAGAGGGTATGACTATACCACCAACCCCCAAAAACTAAAACTAGTCCCTTCCACTCTGAAATGGGCAACCCTAAGATGGTTTATGGGTCTAGGTGGGCAGACTATCAATTCTTGGGATGAAATGAAAACCTCCTTCCTCAAAAGATACCAGGACTTTTGTAAAACTAGGGAACTGAAAGATGAGATTTTTAAGATGACTGCAAAAGATAAAATGAAACACTAGAAGAATATGTAGAATAATTTAATTATATTTTGCAGAGGTCTCCACACACTGCCCTACCAAAATAAGTCTTAAGAGCTATCTTAATTAAAGGAATGAAAGAGGAATGGGTAGAAACTCTAAACTTAATGGGAAAAGGAGATATTTGTCAGGAATATTATGATGAAATTATTTGTTTGTGTATTAGGTGTTCGCAGGGAAGCACACGCACAGGAGTAGGAAGCCGAGATCCAATGAGCAGAGGAAGCAAACCAAATAGTGGAGGTGTAACACTGATGGAGATAGGAAACCTCCTGGAAGATTTTAAAATGGAAATCATGGGCACTCTTACAACACAACTCGATGTCCTAGAGGCTAAACAAAATCAGGCTTTAGCAGAACAAAATTTGGCCATCTTCTGCCCATGTTGTCGAAAGAAGCACATCCAACGGGGATGCCCATTAGACATGGTTCAGACGTGCGCCA
The DNA here is from genome assembly GCA_000404065.3 of Pinus taeda. Lineage (NCBI taxonomy): Eukaryota > Viridiplantae > Streptophyta > Pinopsida > Pinales > Pinaceae > Pinus > Pinus taeda. Next base: position 9,228 of record APFE030428346.1, read on the forward strand.
TCTGTACTAAATATCATGATACTGAACAATGTCCATCATTACCCGGGTTGAAAGCAGTATTCAAAGAAGCAGAGGAAGAAACAAAACCAGTATATCTGATGAACCAACGTTGACAATGGCAAGCTAAAACTACAGGTATGTCACAAGACGCACCCCAATTCTTTCCTTCCTGGTAGTTTAATCAACAATAGAACCTTTGGGCAGCCTGGCAAGGCCAATCACCCTACCCAAATTGGCAGAGTCTGCCATTCCCATGACATCCTGGCCAACACAATCCTTTCCAGAAAATGGCTGGCCAAATTCTCCTTTTATCCTTGTTTGGCAAGGCAATCCCTATCAATCCCCATGGCTTGCCTCCACCTCTCAAAATCCAAATTGGTCTACAAATTGGTAGTGACCTCTGGGGATATCCATTGTACCTATGGGGACAGGCCCTTAGCCTCAACCCACATTGTCATCTCCTTATACATTACAACAGAATTCTCAACCTCTTCTATGGCCATAGTTACCAACTCAGCCGAAACCGAATCCTAATAATAGACCAGTCTAGTTGGTACAGATTATTGAAAACCTAGAGTATGAGATTGAGCAGAAAGAATGTAATGAGCTCAGATTGAGTTTAGGAAATGTCATCACCCCTAAGGAAAACATGGACCAACCTTCAATTGAAAATGTAACTCCACCTGTACATATTCCACCGCCTGTAAATAATACTGAACCAAGGCAAGGGGAAGGGATAGATCAACATGATGACCCTAAAAAACTTATAGTCACTTCTCCTCCGTTCCCCCGAAAGACTAACGATATCTAAACTGATTGCTTACCTTGATTTCGATCTTGTAGGGGGAACTAAAAAATTTGTGTATTAAGATCCCTCTCCTCTAGGCCATTCAAGACATTCCTATTTATGCCAAAACAATCAAAGAATTGTGTGTAAGGAAGCCTATGAGGAAGGTAAAAACCTCACCCACTATCCATGTTGTAGGAACCTTATCCGATTTACTCTTGGGAGAGGAATCTCCAATAAAGTACGAAGATCCTGGAAACTCAATAGTAACAATTCAGATATATGGCGGCTCTTTTCCAAATACACTAGTTGATCTAGGAGCCACCATTAACATATTAACAATAAAAACTTTTCAAGCACTTGGTATTACAGCCCTGGAACCAACCACCACTTTATTAGAACTTGCTGACCGATCAATGATAAGACCAGAAGGGACTTTACAAGACGTCACAATTTCTGTTGACTCATGGGAATATCCAGTAGATTTCCTTGTTATAAACCCAAGGAGTAGGTTAGATGTGCATCCTTTGATTCTGGGCCGACCTTGGCTGGCAACAGCTGATGCATATATTGGCTGCTGAGAAGGCAACATGACTATTACAAAGGGGGATGCTGTAAAAAATCTGGTGTTATATCCTCCTACCAAGCCAAGTTTTCCCATCGTAAAAATATGTAAGCAGCCACTAGCATACCTGGAAGAGAGCATCCGTTCACCACTCACAGTAGCGGAGGCACTGGAATTTAAAGATCAGACTTAAGATGACATTATCAATAATTTTATAATTAGCCTACTAATGTGAGTAATGTACAATGTCAGATGTTGAAAGCAATCCTTGATAACGAAGCCATGGAAGATCCCCTGAAGGATATAGACGACCAGCATATTCAGACAACTGTTATTCATAACAGCAAACCCGTTGAGATCGAGCCAGGAAAAGTTCTAAATATCAATGACAATCTGGATAGCGAACAACAGCAGAAGCTTATCCAGGGCTTAGAGAAAAATAAAGGGGCTTTTTCCTGGGATTATCCTGATATGAAAGGGATAGACCCATAGCTATGTACACACCACATCTATACATAGAAGGATGCTCGACCCATCTGGCAGCCTCAACGGAGGTTGAACCCACACCCCAAATATATCGTGAAAGAGGAATTGCAGAAGCTACTGGATGTAAATTTTATTTATCCTATCTCAGATAGTAAATGGGTTTCTCCATTAGTGGTCATCCCTAAGAAAAATGGGAAGTGGCGTATTTGTGTAGACTATCGGGAGTTGAACAAGGCAACACAAAAAGATCACTTCCCCCTCCCATTCATTGATCAAGTGCTCGATACGTTGGCAGGGAAGAAATTATTCTCCTTTTTAGGCGGTTTCAACAACTACAATCAAATTCAGATTACCCCTGAAGACCAGGATAAAACAACCTTCACCTGTCCCTGGGGCACATTCACATACAAGGTATTTTCATTTGGCTTGTGTAATGCCCCAGCCATGTTCTAGAGAGCTATACCCAGCATATTTGCTAACCTAATAAATGAAGGACTTTAGGTATATATGGATGAATTTAATCCATATAGGGATGACTTTGATCAAGCATTGCAAATGCTAGAAAAGGTCTTAGAACGATGCATTGCTACCAGGTTATGTTTAAGCAATGTCAAGTGTCACATGATGATGACCAAGGGCGTGATCCTGGGAAATTATATCTCCGTAGCAGGAATACAGGCAGATCCAACAAAAATACAGGTAATTCTTTTACTGCCTACCCCCTGCACTCAAATAGAGGTACGTAGCTTCCTGGGATATGCAGGCTATTATCGTAGGTTTATTAAAAAAATTCACAGGTTACTGCACCCTTATATGCTCTAATTGGAGATGTTGATTTCAGTTGGTCTAAAAGGTGTGACACAACTTTTGCAGGTTTAAAGAAACTAGTCTCAACAACACCGGTATTACGCAGGCCAAACTGGGAGCTGCCCTTCCACATCTCCACGGACGCATAAGATGTAGCTATAGCTCCTGTCCTCAGTCAGGAGGAGGACAAGAAACCTTATGCTATATATTACATTAGCAAAACTCTCACTTCTGCAGAACTTAATTATATAGTGACAAAAAAAGAATTCTTAGTTGTTATTTATGCAATAAATAAATTTAGACACTATAGAACCGATTATCAAGTCTTTTTGTACACTGATCACTCTGCCATTCGGTATTTAGCTAATAAAGTGATCACAAATGGTCGAGTAACACGGTGGCTATTGCTTTTGCAAGAGTTCGACATTACCATTAAAGATCGTCCGGGGAAGGAAAACCTAGTTGCTGATTTTCTATCTCGAATCCCGAAGGTGAATGATCGATGACCAATTTTTAGATGAACACCTGTTTTCCGTGGTAGTCACGAAGCCATGGTACGCAGATGTGGAAAATTATCTGGCAGTAGGGAAGCTACCTAAACATTTGACGACAAGAGAAAGAAAATTGATTGTTCAGCGCAGTGCCCGGTTCTCTTGGATAGGCGGATATATTTTTCATACAGGGGCCGATATGTGTATACGCAGATGTATCCGCGAGGATGAGATCCATGAAATTTTGAAGGCTTGCCATGACGAACCCTGTGGGGGACACTTCGTAGATCGAAGGATAGGACATAAGGTATTACAAATGGGTTATTATTGGCCCACTATTTTTTAATATGCTAAAAAATATGCCCAAGCCTGCGATAGCTGCCAAAGCATGGGCTAGCCTGGCCAATTTGATGAAATGCCTCTGCAACCTCAATTAGTCATAGAACCCTTCAAGTGTTGGGCATTGGAGTTCATGGGTCCATTCCATTCGCCATCCAATCAGAAGGCCTACATACTGGTAGCCACGACTTGTGTGACAAAATGGGTGGAAACAGTAGATTTACCAAGAGCCACAGAGGAAGCAATGATTAACTTCCTTTTTGGGCTATTTGTGCAGTATGGATTGCCGCGAGAAGTGATCATAGATGGGGGAAAGCAATTCACAGAGCACAATATTACTGCGACTCTAAAAAATTATCATATTACGCACATGATCACTTCTCCGTATCAACCGTAGGCGAACGAGCAAGTCAAAAGCACCAATAAGGTTATAGAAGCGATTCTAACCAAGACAATCTCAATACACCGACGAGATTGGGCTGCTAGACTGCCAGAGGCCTTGTGGGCCTACCAAACGACTTGGAGGAATACTACTGGATACTCTCCATACCAACTTGTGTTTAGTAAAGAACCAATTTTTCCAATCGAATTCAAAATAAAGACTCTAAGAACGACCCAAGAAGTGGGGCTAGATTTAATAGAAGCCCAAACCAAGTGTCTTCAACAGATTAACGAACTAGACGAGGCTCGATTGCTTGCTTTGCAACGAACTGCAATAATTCAACAGCAAAGGGAAAAATGGCATGATAGCCTTATCAAGAAGAGAACGTTTCAAAAATGGGATTGGACACTTCTGTACGATTCCAGATTCCAGGACTTCTCGGGTAAGTTGCAAACAAGATGGCTTGGCCCTTATGAGATTCAAGAAGTGCATAACAATGGTACTCTTACCTTGAATACGATCGACAGATCCGACCATTCTTTTAAGGTAAATGGGCATCAAGTGCGCCTCTATCATCAACCGCTTACCAAGGAGTCTTTCTGTGAGCAGGTACGCGAGGACCCCTCCAAGCAAATTCTAGCTGCAGCGAATGAGGACCCAACAAATTTTCCTTTAAAAAATTGAAATTGCTTGAGAAATTGTAAATAATGTACATACCCTTTTTAGGCATTACTATGTATATAAGACTTTTTTTAGGAAATTTCACAAAGTTTGGAAGTTTTTTTTTCCTTTTTTGTTTTCATTGTTCAAACAATTGAACCACTGCCGTTCAATTGATTGAACAACACATTTCATTTTATTTTATTTTCGCTGTTCAAACAATTGAGCGTCTGCTGTTCAATTGATTGAACAACACATTTTCGTTTTTTGTTTTTTTCGTTGTTCAAACAATTGAACGTTTGCCGTTCAATTGATTGAACAACACATTTTTCTCTTCTTGTTTTCGGTGTTCAAATAATTGAATGTCTACTGTGCAGTTGATTGAACAACAAATTTTATTCTTTTTGTTTTCACTGTTCAAACAATTGAATGTCTGCCGTTCAATTGGTTGAATAACACATTTTTGTTTTGTTTTGTTTGTTTGTTTTTTTGTTTTTGTTTTCGTTGTTGTTTTTTTTTTGGTTTTTCCGCTGTTCAAACAAATGAACATCTGCTGTTCAATTGATTGAACATCACATTTTCTTCTTTTTGTTTTCGCTGTTCAAACAATTGAACGTCTGTCGTTTAATTGATTGAACAACATATTTTCCTCTTTTTTGATTTTCACTGTTCAAACAATTGAACGACTGTCGTTCAATTGATTGAACAACACATTTCATTTTTCTTGATTTTGCTGTTCAAACAATCAAACGACTTCCATTCAATTGATTGAACATAACTTCTTATTTTTGAATGATTTTCATTGTCCAAAAAATTGGCGACTGCCGTTCACTTGACTGAACAACACTTTTTGTTTCTCTTGATTTCGCTGTGCAAACGATTGACGATTTCCATTCAATCGATTGCACAACACTTTTATTTTCTATTTTGATTTCATCGTTCAAACGATTGAATGATTGTCGTTCAATTGATTGAACAACACCTTTTAAGAAGATAAATTGTGAATTTTCCTCATTTTTTTATCGTTATGACACTTTCTCTTCTTCTTTTGTATTGCAAATAAGCACCATTTGAATTTATTTGTGTCTCCTCAGAGGAAAAATAGTAATAATAATATCGTTATGAGTTCTAAAGACTTTTGATGGTTATCTTTATCCATAAGCTAATATTGTATATATTTAGAATGATTACCTGAACATCTTTCCTTTTGGTCACATCATGACATGATTCATTATTCTTAATCCATGCTGGCTTATGTTTATACACCCAAATGGATAAAACTCATTGATATAATGATAAGGGGATAAGAGTATAAAACTAAGTGGCATCCTTTTACTTCTTACACCATCCCTGACTCTTAAGGAGAAAATGAGCCTCCCTTTTTTTAGAATAAGAATTCCAGAAGAAAAATAAAATATGAACATGCTTGAAACATTGTCTAAAGAGGATAGGGGGTCTCATTACGAGCCAGCCTACCATGATCATAAGGTTGTAACAGGTGACATTCCAATTTGGCTACCAAACCAAGGCAATGACCTTCTTGATAAGTAAATATGTTAGAAGAATAGGAGGTCTCATCACGAGCCAGCCTGATCACTTTGTTGCACCCTGATGAGTGGCACTATGGTTATTTGGTCGCCCTGCCAGCATAGTGGTCTCTTTATGACAAAGAAAAGAAGAATTAACTGTAAGAAGGCCTCTGGCTCATTTGGGGGGGGGGGGGGGGG
>APFE030428346.1:15805-23305 GCA_000404065.3 Pinus taeda
AAAAAGCAACCCTGTCGAGGTTATGAACGCCTGTTGGCAACAGTGGCTCTGCTTGTGGTATTGGATTATCACCTTATATTACCATATGTCATTTAGATCTTATCACCTATGGATTTGTTCTAACGAGAATTTCCATTTGAGCAACACTTTTACAAGCTGAATAGCATGGTGATTTTAATCTATATTCATTATATTCCATATGTCCAATCATTAAAAGACAGTCATTAAACACATACCGCCGATTATGCTGATGTGATTAATATCGCTCACGGTGAAGATCTTTGACATAATGAATTAAAAATTGCTGATTTTCGATTTGGCCAATTCACGTCCACCGACGAATATTGCTTGATTGCTTCATTGATTTGCATGTGTTTTTTGGTTGCCGACATTTATTTCACATCAATGTATTTGCTTGCTTTTCGCGTGCTAAAAGGATGTGGACGCCCTTTTCTCGTTAGAGGGGGGATGGCCTGTGTATGCATGACACGTATCACAGTTATGGATAACTGTGTCACAATCATTCGGATTACCTCCAGAGTACGAACCACATGATGAGTATGAATGTGTAATAATTAGCAGGAATTTCCGATTGGACGAAGAATGGAAACCATTATGGCAGGCATGCGAACTTACGATCTTTCATTAAGTATGGCTGACAGGATGAATGAATTAACTAAAAATGACAATAATTGTCCAAACATCGTCATTTCCTTGTTAATTGCTGTAACATACATTGCTGTTGTTCTGAATTATAGAGGTAAAACACAATTGCATACAGGTGAACTAGCCTCAGGTGCGATATCCATGAGCGGAAGAGCTATTTGAAGTGAACCTCTAGTGTTGATGGTATCGGATCAAGCTCATGAAATTCTCTAACGTGCTGGCTGGCTGCAGTATTTAAACAAATTACAGGGATTTCATGAGGAGTTAACGTTGGAATTTCTGCAGAATCTGCAGAACGGTAGCATAGTGGCAAAAGGTATAAGCATGATGGTTTCTGAAGAAGTCTTAGACGAAGTCACTAGACTTCTGGTAGAGGGGGAGAAATTGACAGATAAACGTGTCTTTTTATACATCGCAATTGAAGTATTCCAGGACCCAGGCGAGCGGCTGGTACGAGTAGGGAAAGGAATTCATCCTTCGGCGTTACAGAAACCATGGCAAGAACTGGCGGTCATCGTCCAAAGATACAACACGATGTGGTAAAGCCACGACAACTGAAACTTCTAGCCATTTTAAAACTAATAATTTCAGTTAATTTACCGTTTTATTTGAATTCCCTGTTACATGATGTCGCCCGATGGGTAACGACAACTAAAGACCCACATAGTGTAGTCAGCCATCATGGGTTAATTAAATTAATTATCACAAATAGATTGGCCCAACAATAATTAACATGGGACAGTATCATAAATCCTACCTTGGCTCCACCCCCAAAAAATTCGGAAACAGAGCAACAAGGGCCAAGAACCCTAGGCCCTAAAAGAAAATTAAAGAGAAAGAATTCCTTTGCACCAGCAAAGTGTAGGCGCTTGTGCGAGTGAAAGCCCAACAGTGCATCTCAATCCAAGCAGAGGAAGCTTGACCATCCCGCACATCTCCTCCTAGTCCGTAAGACCCCCCTTTGCAAGACTATGAGGAGGAAGTGGCCAGGGTATTGAGAAGCATGGGAATGTTTGTCAAAGGTAGAGAACAACCGGGGGGCATTGAAAAACATAATTGTACCCCTGACCGATCGGTCCCTGCTGACAACCCTGGTCGTGAGAAAACCCAACCATTCATTGATGCCATGGAGGAACAAAGGGAGTCAATTCCTTCCATGGAAACACCCCTTGAAGCCGAGGTACATGAAGGAGAAGCCAGCAGAGAAGAAACTCAAACAGTAGGCACTGGTCCAGTGGACCCCCAACAAAAGTAAGCCCTGAAGCTAAAAACCTTAGATATGCTAATCAACCAAGTGATACTCCCTTTTCCAATTCCTCTGAGGACGAGGCATACCAAGGAGAAGACTCGGAGAATGATAATTGTTCAGGAGATACCATTGCATTGGGATATCCTTAAAAGAAATACATAATAGCAACGAGCTAGAAGGAGAAATTCCACCAAAAGGCACAGTTCCAATTGGAAACATCCCTGATGTTAACATAGTACAGCCTGTACAGGAAACAAAGGATAATGTAGCTAACCCACCGCTAGGTGGAGGCCCTAGAGTAAAGAAGTCCTATAGAGATAAGATTAGAAAGATGCTCAGAAAGTACAGAAAACAGAAGTAAGTAATTAGGTAGCTGAAACATTAGTTAAAAGAGGCAACCATCGCCGGGAAATTGAAAGTGGAAATGGAAACTGCGGGAACGCAAACAGAAAAATGTTCTGGGAAGGATGTTGAGACTCAGACAAAGTTTCTTGTGGTCTGTCCAAAGGAAACCCAGACTGAGCCAACTATGATAGAAGACACTGCCATGCAAAATGAGGACCCCTGTATTTTTTCGCAGGGAACCCAAACGGACCACCCCACTGTGGATACTGCTATCCAAATAGATGTTGAAGAAGATGTTCAAGTTGATTGTATAATTCAAGAAGGAGTTGAAGCTGCTGTGCAGACAGACCCTATGGAGACCCAGGATGTAGAGGCCCAAACAAATGAGACACCCCTTTACACCCCCTTGGTAAGAGAGGTCTTCATCAGAAAATTGTAGAATGAGCTACTCGCGGTTCAATAGGAACTGGCTCAGCACAAGGAAAATGTGGTCCCTCTGCATGAACATCAAGGGTTAAGGAAGAAGTTTGAAGCACTTTCCATGACTGAAGATGAGACCTTTGCTCAATATAAGGTTGATCAAAAGAAGGTTGAAATATTAAAGGGTCAATTGCAAAAATCTAGAGAGCAAATGGAGACCGTCTGCTCTCTTTATTCAGACACCGTATCCTATTGAGCCCCTGCCACAAATTATTCCTTATTTCTCATGGAAATAAATCTCCTTCTAAAAGTCAAGGCCGTTACGGAAGAAGCCTTGTCTGCATCAAGACAGAGGTGGGAAGTCTCTAGTAACACTGTGAGGAACCGAGAGCCATTTGGATATTGAAACTTCCAAGCCGCCTCTTCTCGTTTCTATAAATATAGTAATATGATTTTAACGATGGGGCCTGATTGGATAGGATGTCGTTATAGACCCCCAATCATATGGTATCCTCCTGATCAATACCATAGTGACTATAACTTGAAGGATCAAGAGGTAACCCAGGATTTCGCTGTCCTTAAGCAGAAAAATGGTTTTAGGAAGTACAAGGAGGAAGTATATCTTGCTTATTCCCAAACTCAATTGCATCTAAACTACTCGCTTGCATGTGGACATGAAAAAAGGTAAGCTGGGGAGTATGTTGGGGCAGGAAAAAGATATGATTTCTCTTTCTAAAATTTTTTATTTACCATTCATCCTTATACGATTATCTCTGTTTATAGATTAAAATGAGGAAAATATTGGCTAAAGTTGGATGAAAGTATTTGGTGATAGAATAGACAAATCTAGTACAAGAAACTGATTCTTTACTATCTTTGTGTGCAGAGACGCAGACTCGACAAAATCCATTCAGTTGACAAAACAACACGAGGCCATAAAAGGGAAAAGCTACAACGTCTTGGGAAGACAAGGAAGCGGGAGATCAGCTCAAAGAATTCTATTGTATCACATGATCAGATTATATATTGTGAAATCCTTGAGATCCCCTGACCCATTTTATTCGCTTTTATCTAAGTTACTCTTTTATGTTATATATAGGGCCGAAAGGCAATTAGAGACAGTTCAAACTTGGATAATCTGTAATTATTCTTTTTGAAAACACATACGCTGTTATCTCAGTGACTTTTGTAAGCTGTTACTTGCATTAATGAAAGAAGGTTGCGTTTGATACATCTTCATATTTTGAGTTCTTATTAAGCAGAGGCTTCTAGTGACTTTGGTCCCGGTCACGAGAAGTTCTATTGCTCCCTTGTGTTATAGTTTTTGTATTCAGTGTTTGCTATTGATTTAAATGTTCAGTCATTGGTTATTTCATTTATCATAAAGATTTATGATATTGATTCATACTACTTTTCAATTAGATTCAAAGTGAAGCAATGTAACATACTTAAGTAGTGCTTTGATCGAAATGAGTGAATTAGTGTTAATAGTAGATTGTTGTTCATTTCAAATTGATGTTATCATAGATCTTGGAGATAAGGCTGATTAACTTCTACAAATTGCAATATAGATCGTTTGCCATTTAGAAATCCTTTATCGCTATTTTCCTTTCAATTGTTGTTTGTTGTTCAATTACCAATTGCTGTTCAATTACCGATTGCTATTCAATTACTGTTGCTGTTCAATTGAGAATTGCAACTTAACTTGGGCTACTATAGATTAACAATGTTGTTCAATAGTTATAGTTTCTTTCCTTGATTGAATAAGTTATCCTTAAGTCTATTTGAACAATTCTAAGTGTGATTCTTCTTTGCATTCAATTTCAATTGATTTCGGAACAAGTTTGCATATAATTGCAGAGTGTGTCAAGAGTATTTCTTCCATAGATAGTTCTTTCCAAATTTGTGTGAATTAAATTGAAGAATTAGCCATCAGTGACTGCAACGATTCATCATTAGATAACCTCTAGATCCACTGCATATACTGTGCTGACACTCTTGAGATAAAAAGACTTACCTCGGGTTGACAACTAATATAGGGATTGAGATTGCCTATAAAAAGACATCTTAGTGACCCAACAGGAAAAATAAACAATATTTATAAGGATATTGGTGTTGATTTACTCAAAGGCTTATCACTAATGGGAACCTTTGTGCTTCCTCCACCGAACTTTCCTTCTAATTTTGTTGAGGTTAATATGATTACATCAAGCACTATGCAATCTTCTGATTTGCGGATAGTGCCTTCAGAGTCTGAGAAACCTGCTAAGGGAGACAATCCCGCTCACTCTAGCTCTTACCCCCCTTAGAGTTTTTACCCGAGGTATTGTTAACCCGACATCCCCCCTATCACCTAGGTTTAACCCAGACTTTACCGGTGATCACCGAGGGGTACACATGCCTTACTAGGTCTTACAGTAGTATGCCCATTTACATGCAATAATTTTGACTTCATTAATTTTTATTTTATTTTATTTTATTTTATTTATTTATTTTTTGCTGCTGCAATTCTGATCCATCCTCTCTCAATTTGCTTTGCTCAAAAACTTCTATCAAACCGCTCCAACACTGGTGGCCTCACGTAGCAGAAAACGAACAATTTTCGAAGCCGCATGAACAATTTTGTTTTGTTGACCTGCATGCATCCCACACCTACTACGATCCCTGGTGGTTACGACACTATCTTCCGCACATTCTCCTCGAGGTTCTTCCGCGTACGATTTTTCCACCATTATTTTTAGACCCAGATCTGTAAAAAGGCTGCATTGATCTCATCAGGCACTATAAACCCTTGGCATCAAAGAATCCCTTTGAAGCCAATATCTGGCTCCGATACCAGTTGTTAAAAAGTTGTGAAGAAATTTACTGCCTAACACAAATAATTACCGAGAGGAATATATATAAGAAAATAACCAGCAATAACCATAAACACATAAACACAAATGTTTATGCGGGAAAACCCCAAATCCGGGGTAAAACCCAACCTAATAATATCTCATTAGCATTGGCCAAAACCCTAGCCAATTCGACCAAGTGAGCCTTCACCACTCACCTCCATGTCTTGCATTACAATGAAGTCCTTCCAGCCTTTTATAAGCTCCATTACATATAATATCACGGGAAAGATACTATGGGTGCACAATACCATGTGCCCCAAAACCATCACTGTTTAACCTGGTCAACTTTGACTCTATCCCGAGTCAAGTTTACCTAACAATTCCCCCCTTAAACTTGACTTGGGGTTCCTTGACTAACTCCAGCCAAACCTGCTAAGTGAGACAATCACGCTCACTCTAGCTCTTACCCCCCTCAGAGTTTTTACCTAGGGTATTGTTAACCCGACATCCCCCCTATCAACCAGGTCTAACCCAGACTTTACCGGTGATCACCGAGGGGTAGACATGCCTTACTAGGTCTTATAGTAGTATGCCACCCATTTACATGCAATAATTTTGACATCATTGATTTTTTATTTTTATTTATTTATTATTATTATTATTATTTTTATTTATTTATTTATTTTTATTTTTATTGCTGCTACGCTTATGATCCATCCTCTCTTGATTTGATTTGCTCAAAAACTTCTATCAAACCGCTTCAACTGTGAGCCCGACGAGAACCTTGTAGATTCCAGCACCGGTGGCCTCACGTAGCAAAAAACAAACAATTTCGAAGCCACATGAACATTTTTCTTCTGCTGACCTTCTTTAAATAGCCGCATGAATCCTGAACAATTTGTCAGCATGTTCCAAACCGGTAAATATCGCAAATGCACTGTGATCCCTGGCAGTTACGACACTGTCTTCCGCACATTCTCCTCGATTTTCTTCTGCGTATGATTGTTCCACCATTATTTTCAGACCCAGATCTGTAAAAAAGGCTGCATTGATCTCATCAGGCACTATAAACCCCTGGCATCAAAGAATCCCTTTGAAGCCAATATTTGGCTCCGATACCAGTTGTTAATAAATTTACCACATAGCATAAATAATTACTGAGAGGAATAAGTATAAAAATAACTAGCAACAACCATAAACACATAAACACAAATGTTTATCCGGGAAAACCCCAAATCCAGGGAAAAACCCATCCTAATAAGATCTTATTAGCATTGGCCAAAACCCTGGCCAATTAGACCAAGTGAGCCTTCACCGCTCACCTCCAGGTCTTGCATTACAATGAAGTCTTCCCAGCCTTTTAGAGGCTCCATTACATGCAATACCATAGGCAAAAAACTGTGGGTGCACAATACCATGTGCCCCAAAACCATCACTGTTTAACCTGGTCAACTTTGACTCTATCCCGAGTCAAGTTTACCTAACATTGGCCTCCTATGGCAACAAGATTCTCTTGAGCCTGTTTGAATTGGCTTATCAGGCAGTTCAATAATTTTCTGACCCATCATCTTCTGATATTGATCAAGTGAATGCGATCAATGATGATTATTATCCTTTACCTTGGTTGGAAGAAATTTCACTTCCTGATCCTTTCAACTATATATTTCTAATTGACACAAGTATTATGGAGGTAATGACTTCGGATGAAATTCCATGGAACGATTACCATCATTGTTCATCTTTCCTACACCCTGATAAAATCGAGAATGATTTTTCAACTGTGTTTTCTCCTGAGATTGTAAATAGTCCATAATGGCCCATTTCAGTTTTTCAAGGTGAGTCCGAAAGGAGTTTGGGAAATATATCTACAATGATTACCATTGACATCTCAGTGAAAACATGAATTATTGAAAATATTCACATATGCGTCTCCTTCTCATTTGAAGAAATTCAAATGTATAAAGCCTTATTTCAGTAATTTTG
>APFE030428346.1:28305-52670 GCA_000404065.3 Pinus taeda
AATGTGTGTGGCTATAGCCTTATAAACCATGCACATCGCAATTTTCAGTGTGTAAACTCGGTCGATGTGTGCAAGTCCGATAAGGGTTAACTACGCACATTGAGGATGATTTTCAATATGACATTCCTCCAAAAAATAAACCAAATACAAAGTGAAATGCAAAATTAAAACCATGAAAATGAAGATCTTAGAGAGGTGATTTACTTGGAGAAGATGGCTCACGATTTTATTGAACGATTTGCCCACAATCTGTCTCTAAAGTTGTTGGTGAAAAATGAGCTCTATCATTCTGAAAGGGTAAAAAACACAAATGGTAATTTTTTATTTTATTTTTATTTTATTTTTTTTTTTCACTTTTTTGGGTTTTAATAAGTTTTTAGGCCTATTAAAATATTATTTTTTTCCTATTAGCCCTTAAAATCCAAATTTACAATGTTTTTCACCATATTTTTGAGCATTGATATGCTTTTTTGAGTTTAAGTGTGTAGATCATAGGTTATTTACGAAAACAAATCATTTTGGCATTGAGTATATTTCTATCACTTTGTCAAACTCATTAAAACTTACAAAAATAAAAAACAAGGAGTTCTCATTACGCCCTTTTCAGACTCCCTAAACATGAAAAGATCACCAAGTACTTGACTGAATTAGACTATTTACGAAAAAGGTATACGTTGACTAATCATGGTCAATAGAGTTCTCTCCTGCAGTGTTTTACCATTTTTTGGGCTTGAGGGACTCAATTTACGAAAAAGGACACTGGAGTTTACTTATGTTTTTCTCCTGACTCCCTAAAATTGAAAAACACATAGCTTTACTTTCTCCGGGCTCGTTAAAATTTACATTGAAAGAACTAAATGAGTTTCCTTTTTGTGTATTTTCAAACTCTTTAAACATGAAAATGACATCGAGTTACCCCTTCACTAGACTCATAAAATTAAATGAGTTTTATTTTTGTGTATTTTCAAACTCTTTAAACATGAAAACAACACTGAGTTACTGCTTCACTAGACTCGTAAAACTTAAACAATGCATGACTTGTTAAGCATGACGAGATCGAACCACTCCTTCTTAGTGTTAGTGTTTGTTAGTCTTGCTAGTCACCAGTGATCAAATGTACTCTTTCAAAGTTGTTGATAGGGTTATTAGCTCAAATTGTTATATTTTCAAATAAAATTTTATCATTGGTCAGTTCTAGGTTATAACTACTTCCTACATTTCATGGTCAATTTGCCATTTTGGTCGTGTTATCACTCATTGTGATAAGTCATCATTAAAGTGTCTTGATCACCATCTTAGTCATCATCTCATGGGAAACCATTTTTCAAGGTCCAAATCATTAGTTTCATACCCCATTAGATGTGATCATTAGGTCAAATCATCAAAAAGGTCTTAAAAAGAGTCACGACATCACCTGGTCATCATTATGGGAGTAGTAATTAGGGGAAAAATAATGTTCAAGGATATTTCAACATGTTTCAACATCCTCATTAGACTTCCCTCAACCCTCCCTCATAAATCCCCTCATTCCATATAAAACTCATTTTTCCTTGAGAAAATCCTTAAATCCTCAGTCAAAACCCATTTTTCCTTGGAGAAACTCATATTCCATATTGAAATTCCCAAAATCTAGCCTTATGCAAAAGTCCCTTTGTATATCTTTCTAGTCGCATTTCCATTTGTTTATACATTGAAACTCTAGCCGAAGTCCATGCTTTGATAATAGTCCAACTCTAGCCGTTGTTCCATTTTCCTTTGAAATGTTTCAAAACATTAATAAATTATGTTAAATTCCCTTTTTAAAGGCGGAGACCCACATCGCACATCGCTATCGAAGCATATTACATGAAACAATAAAACAACGCCCCTCTCCCCCGCTGATTGTGATATCATTCTGATCACCGATTGCGATATAACAACATTCTTTCCCTCTCTGCCGATATCACATATTGCACACTCCTTTGTCGATAAGTCCCACTCGCCGATAGTTCCTGCTGATTGCAATAAACTGCTTCCCCTCCACTATGTGATTGCGATGAAAGCCCGGTGGATGTGATAAGTTATAGAGATCTATTTAAAGAGGCTGTTAGGTCCACCTATGGTTAAACCTCGCACAAGATCACACCCCTGATCGCAATCAACCTTCCATCCGACGACTCTAAGGCCTTTTTGACCTCCCCAATATGTTTCTCTTTATCAGCGAGAGGGGGGGAGGGGTCCTAAAAGTGGTTTCCACACCGCTACGTGTCCCCCCCTCTCAATAACATATACCACTCATACCCCCCTCTGAAAAACTGTTAAACCCCTTCCCATTCCGTGACGACGATTTGCGATTTCCTTTGGATGCGATTTGTTATATATTGAAAATTTTAAATTTTTCAGGTCTGCCTTTTTTGTAAAACAAGAAAAATTAGTGTAAAGGCCCCTCTCTATATTGCGATTGCGATACGACATAGGCCCATCCTAGATACGATCATGATAAGGATCAACGACGCAAATTTGATCAGCCCGGATCAGATAGCTTAGATCAACAGTCCATAATTCTTCACGATGGTAAAAAAAATCATTTTCTATGCTCCCCGGCATAGTTTTCTCGCTTGTCTTTCATGTATTTTCTCAACTGAAATACCACGACATCCATTCACAAAGCACTGGATCACTCATTTCATCGATGCTCGGAGGACAATGAGGACCTTTTCAACACGTTTTAAGTAGCAAAAGGATACAACATTGCACATTCATTACAACCATTTTTAGAACCGAATGCAGTAAAAAGTGGAGGAACAACACAATTAATCAGCCATTAGGATTAACAATAATGTTTATTCAAGGCCTTAGTTACACCATACTGCCTAGAACAACACTAGAGCTCATCGAAATGATATTTTTAGCAGTTTTGATCTATTTTTATGAATTTTTGTAACAAATCTTGAATTCTGTTTCAAGATATTTTTTTGTAAATAATTGTATAAATACTTCATATTTCGAAGTATTGTGGGTTAAATGTTTGCGAATCATAGCTTTGGAGCTAGTGTACATTTTGTAGTAATATAACAGACAGTTGCAGTTATTATATTTGGATTGTTGTGGTATGTTTCCGTGACAACGTTTTCTCTGATATTTCTTTTCCTACAATCTCTATGCTTTTATTGTGATCATCTCATGAGTTTTAAAAAAAATTCATAGGTCATATACTCTATTTTGTTGAGATTTTCACGCTAGTGTGACTCCTTCTTGATGAATGAATTCATGGTTACATGCTCATTCTTATCTTCTACCTTTTCATCTCTACACCGCCGCAACAACCTATTTCTGTCACTAATCATGCCTACCTTGCCCCATTATATCTCTACAATTGATCATTAGAAACCTTAGCCTAGTTCCTAGATCTATGAGCTTCATACAAAAAACCCTTTAAATCAAACACCATTGAGCTTAATATGTAGCCTAACATATGAATTACCTCTCCAGTCATTTCATTGGTTGTGAGATTCTTGAGAGATCCCTCTCTGATTTGGTAGGGCTAGCTACCAAGTCTAAAGATTGGTTTGAGGTTACCTCCTTGGCTTCCTTTCTTAGCCTTGGGACACTGAGGAGTGCTAAAATTTTTGGCGACCATACTGGGGAGCATAGTGACAAATATTCCCCAAGATTTTTCTTGTGAGTTCATCAAGATCTAGGCTTGTGGGTGACCGGTCCTAGTTTTCAAGAAGTCTGATTCGATAATTGAGCCAAAGTGCAGGTTGAGTAAAACACTAGCTCCTAAAAGATATACAAGGTCGAATCCGGATCCCAACCCTCTAGCAGTAGTTGACAATCTCGAGAAACTTTTGAGGAAACTGAAGTCTCAACCTCCAGAATCTAAAACATGTACATCTCCATTGCTAAGAACTACATCTTTACCTGCACAACTAGTTGCTCTTGAAGATTTTTCTTTGGATCTAAACTTTGAGTTATCATTATTCAAGTCCAAGTCTGAATCTTCTCTTTCAGAAACACTTTTTGACCTTGTGAAGTTTGTGTCATAAGTACAATCTTCTGAGGCTTCATCTGATAAGCTTGACAATAAGGTTTGGTCAAATTTCCATAAACTCCATAATCTAGTTGATCAGTTGAAAGTAACTTGTGAAAAAGCTTACACCTTATATCAACAAGAGAATATCCCCATTGTTACCCCTCCTTACACAACTACCTAATCATCTTCCACCACTAAACCATCATCTCCTCCCATTAATTCCCTCTGTCGTAACTGTCATATTACCTTCTGCAACCTTTATGGCGAGATTTTCTCCTTTTATTTTACCTGGGCAGCTTGCTGCATTACCTCAGAATTATGATCAAAGGTTGCCTCTGTTTGATGGCACATCTGAGATCACAGTGAGACAACATGTTGATAAGATAAATGATTTCATTGATCTCAAAGAAGTTGATGAGGATGATGCCAAAATGTGTCTCATAGCTCAGAGTTTTTCAGGTGAAGTGAAGAAGTGGTTCCGTGCTTTGACAATTGCCTCAATAGCCAATCCCCAACAGTTTATAGACTTGTTCTCGGCTAGATGGGAAGAGAAAAATATCCCCCTCCAAATCTTGGGTGAATACGATTCATTGAAAAGAGATCCAAATGAATCCATGCAACACCTCAATATCAGATTTAATAAGGTATACAATGCTATCCCAAACAACATCAAACCTCCTCCTAAATTGGCATTGTTTCATTATCCTGATGCCTTTGACCCTGACATGGGCTATTAGCTGAGAGAGAGGAATCTGATAACTCTTGAAAAAATGCAGAGGAATGCTATGAGTGTTGAAGCAAATTTGCTGATTAAGAAATCTAAGATGAAAACAAAAAAAGGTCACAACCAAAGAGGAGCCCTCTACTTCATTGGATGTTAAGCTTGACACTTTAATCAAAACCATGGAGAAAATGATGGATAAGATGACAATATCAGAAAATCAAGTCAGGAAAGCTAATTACCAAGGTCAACAACAACAACCTCAGTTTAGGATAAAACAAAGAGAGCAGAAAGGTCAGGATCAACAAGCACAACAACCGATCCGTACTCCAGTCCAGTAGAATTATGCATAGGGACTTAATGAAGAAAAATATTTTGCAGGTGAAAACCACTTTTATGAGCAGGACCATCAACCTATTTTTCTCACAAAAGAGGATGAGTTTTTTGAGGAAACATATGCAGCTGATGATTAGAGACTTGTTCTTTCAAATGACGATGTGTTGGTAGTTAGAATAGAAGATTATCAAAGGAGTTACCAAAATTCTCTTAGCCAAGTGCAAAGGCAATATAATTTGAGGAAAAAAAGTGCAACTTACTTCAAATCCAAATAAGACAACTTCTAAAAAATATACTCATACCAAAGAATCAACCTCTGCAAATTTGAACAAAGAAAAAGAGGCTGCTACCACTAGTAAGGGAAAGAACAATGCAGAAACAAAAACTGGAGGACAAATAAAAGATATTCCCACCAAAGAACAACTAAAAAAGAAGGATATGACTTCCAAAGAGGTAGAAAAACATCCTAACTTATTTAGTCTAGAGAATGAGATTTATAAATTGAAAATTTCCATTCCTTTGACCGAATTAGTTAAGAATGATCAATGTAAATTCCATACAACCAAATTGCTAAAGGTCGATCAATTGTCAGACATGGTGAATGTTAGTGATGACTACCTTGAAATTTTTGTTGGCCTTGCTGTACATGGAAATTTAGAAGATAGTGAAGTCCCATCGTTTTACCTCAGTCTTAGGATCCATGATTTCATCCTTCACAATGCCATGTTAGATTCAGAGCTTCTCACAACCTCATGCCTAAGGCCATCATGGACAAGTTAGGACTGGATATTATCTGATAATATCGTGACCTTTACTCCTTTGACTCTGAAAGAGTTAAGTGTCTCTATCTCATTAAAGACTTGGTAGTATCTTTAGATCAGATTTCAACAAAAAATGTTCTGATGGATGTGGTTGTTGCGGATATTCCTCCAATTTGTGGAATGTTGCTTTCCTGGTCATGGGGAGAAAAACTCAAAGGTACTTTGTAGCTCAATTTCTCTTATGCTACTATACTAGTATTTGGTCAACTTAGAAAATTGTATCGGGAAAGGAAGGAGCTGAATCAGAATTTGGATTCGTACTCAAATGAATCACTCAGGTAACTTTCCTCGTAATGTCAGGGTATGTTCATATAAACTAGCTTTTGATCATTCAAATAATGAAGCAGAATACAAAGCCTTGATTACTAGTCTTAAGATTCTTAATAAGCTAGGTGCAAAAATAATTTCAGTTTATGGCGACTTCGAATTGGTTATCAAACAAGTAAACGGGGAATACTAGGCCAACATTCCAAGATGCAAACATATCACAATGTTGTGTTAGATATCCTCAAATTTCTTCCTGAGTATACATTATCTCTGCTTCCAAGAAATCAGAATTTCATGGTTGAATCTCTTGATACTCCTGCAAGCATGTTTAAAATCCCAATACATTCCAATAAGAAATTTGAAATCAATGTTAAACATCGTCCTGCTATCCCTAATAATCTTTGGTACTAGCAAGTGCTTCAAGATGATAAGAAAATCAATAATTTTTTGCAAATGGAGGAAGAATTCACCACCTCTTGCATTGTTGATGTATTTTATGAAGAGGATCAGGAGATCCAAGCCACAAAGTTGGAAATATTACAACTGCAGGACAATTCCATTCCAATAGGTCTGGTACCCTTGGAATATCTCTTCGATCATGATGATGTTGTAAATAAGCCAACATTGGTCCCAACTGAATAAGGAGTTGAAGACATCAATATTGGTACTGTTGAGAAGCCAAAGATGGTGAAATTGTCAAAGTATTTAACCCTAGAAATGAAATGTAAGTATGCTGCACTTTTGGCCGAGTTTTATGATGTGTTTGAGTGGGACTATTCAAATTTGAAGGTTTATGATAAAAGTGTAATTCAACATACTATTCCTATCAAGCCCAATCAAAAGCCTTTTCGCAAAATGATCTGGAGGGTCAATCCGAAACTGCTGCCAACCATAGAGAAAGAGGTAAACAAATTATATAAAGCTGGTATCATTGTTCCTCTTCGCTTTTCTGAGTGGATGTCAAATCTGGTTCCAGTGTGGAAGAAGTCAGGTGAGATTTGGTTATACATTGATTTCCAAAATGTGAACAAAGTATCCTTGAAAGATAATTACGCTCTCCCAAAGATGGATCACATTCTACAAAGAGTATCAGGTTCTACTAGAATGCCTTTACTCAATGGCTATTTTGGGTATAATCAAATCTTGGTCCATCCTGATGACCAAGAAAAGAAAGCATTCACTACACTGTGGGGTACTTTCATGTATGCCAAGATGCTGTTTGGGCTAAAAAATGCAGGAGCTACATTTCAGCGAGTGATGGACATCTCTTTCGCTAATGAAAAATATGTGTTTCTAGTTATTTACCTTGATGATATCACATTTTTCTCCTAAATATATGAGGACCATTTGCATCATTTGAGGATAGTCTTCTAGAGGTGTAAGAAATTTGGCATATCGCTGAATCCGAAGAAGAGTTTGTTTTCCATGGAAGAGGGAAAATTACTTGGTCATATCATATCAAAGGAGGGCATCCACATAGATCCATAAAGAATCGAAGCAATCCACCAATTGGATTACCCAATAAATAAGAAGGAAATTCAGTCTTTTAATGGTAAGATCAACTTCTTGAGAAGGTTTATTCCTAACCTTGCTAAGCATCTAAGGGAAATAACTAACATGTTGAAAAGTGACAACAAGGTAAATTGGTCTAAATATGCAAGGAAACATTTCAACCAAGTCAAAACTGCATTGTCTTGTGCTCCCATCTTAATCAACCCTAATTACACTATGGATTTTGTCATCTTTTCATTTTCTTCTAAGCACACATTGGCTACTATCCTAATGCAGAAAAAAGACCAAAAAGTAGAGCAGCCAATTGCATTTTTCAGTAGAACCATAAGGGATGCGGCATTAAGGTACAATATTATTGAGATATAGGGTTTTGCCCTAGTAAAGGCCTTGAAGGACTTCCGGGTGTACATTCTCCATTCACATATTGTTTCCTATGTTCCAAATGCTGCAGTCAAGGATGTTTTGATGAAGAATGTGCCTGAAGGTAGGCGAGGTAAATGGATTGTTGCAATGTTGGAGTATGACCTCGAAATTATGCCTACAAAGCTGGTCAAAGGGCAAGGTTTGGATAAGCTGATGGAAAAGTCAAATTCACATGCTCTGGACATGAATCTTATTGCTGCAATGTCCAAAGAAGATGTGGCTGATTCATTTGTTTAGGTATCACAAATTTTTACCTCGTCTCCTTGGTATTCATATATTGTTTATGTGCTTCAAAATTTTAATTCTCCACCATGTGTGTCAAAAAGCAAGGCTAGATCATTGAGGTTAAAAACTCAAAGATATCGTATCTTGGATAATGTTTTATTCTAGAAGGATCTGGGGGAAATTTTGTTGAATTATCTAGTCAAAAGTGAAGCAAAAGAGGTAATGAATGACTTTAATAAGGGTGATTGTGGCGGTCACCTTTATTGGAAAACTACAATGAACAAGATCTTGAGAGTTGGGTATTATTGGCCAAGTTTATTTTCTGATGTCTGCAAAACTGTAATGAGTTGTCATGAGTGTCAAATATTTTAGGTAAAGAGAAAGTTGTTACCATTTCCCTTGCAACCTATTTTTGTCCAAACACCTTTTCAGCAGTCGGGTCTTGATTTTATTGGTGAGATTCACCCTTCATCTTCAGCTTAGCACAAGTGGATTTTGACAACAACCTATTACTTCACGAATTGGATCGAAACCATCCCCACTAGACAAGCTACAAATGCGGTAAGAATCCAATTTCTTGAGTCTAATATTTTATCCCGATTTGGTTGTCCACAAAAAATTATCACTGATAATGCAACAACTTTCAAGTCAAAGAAGATGATTGATTTATGTGACAAGTACCACATCAAACTTGGGCATTCAACGACATATTACCCTCAAGGTAATGGGCTCGCTGAATCATCAAATAAATCACTAGTTAATATCATCACAAAGTTTTTGGAAGAAAACAAGAAGAATTGACACAAAAAGTTGATCAATTCTCTATGGGCAGATAGAGTGAGCATTAAGAAGTCCATAGGTATGTCACCTTTTTAGCTAGTATATGGAGTAGATACTATTTTTCTGACTTCTCTTGCTGTATCGGTGATGAATATATTGCAGGAAGTTGACAATGAACCAAATGATACTCAATGGAGGATCAATCAGATGAATTATTTGCAATAGTCTAGAGAGGAAGTGCTTTAAAACACTTCAAAGCTTCAGGAAAATATCAATAAGATTTATGACAAGAAAACCAAAGCATATGATTTTAGTTTGGGAGATGTTGTTATCTAATGGGATGCCCAGAATGAAGAGAAAGGTAAGCATGGAAAGTTTGATAACTTGTGGAAAGGACCATACAAAATTTTAGCTTTCAGAGGTCAGAAGGCCTACTTGTTGGAAGAACTAGATGGCCAAGCACTACCAGGAGGACCAGTCAATGGTTGATTCCTCAAGCATTACTTCACTTGATTTCTTCTGAAATTTCTCATTTTATTTGTACATATTAGTTTATTTTGCTTCCACATGTGAAGGAGTTGTCATGAAAGTTTGAAGCCCGTGGAGAAGGCCATAAGGCTTTCTTGATCCGATGTTGTTGTGAAAGTTAAATCAATTTTAGTTTGTCTTATGTTTTGTCAGTCAGTTATTTCAGCATTGATTTTTGGGTCTATTTATTTTTGACTCCATTGCCCAATGGATGAGGCCACCTGATATATAGTGTTCTTGACACCTCCTAAAGGAGCTGTCATCCCTAGTTGGAGCCAATGTTAGTGTCTGTTAGTCTTCCTAATCACCAGTGATCAAATGTACTCTTTCAAAGTTGTTGATAGGGTTATTAGGTCAAATTGTTATATTTTCAAATAAAATTTCAAATTTTTTTTGATCATTGGTCAGTTGTAGGTTATTACTACTCCCTACGTTTCATGGTCAAGTTGCCATTTTGGTCGTGTCATCACTCATTGTGATAAGTCATCAGTAAAGTGTCTTGATCACCATCTTAGTCATCATCTCATGGGAAGTAATTTTTCAAGGTCCAAATCATCAGTTTCATACTCCACTAGATGTCATCATTAGGTCAAATAATAAAAAAGGTCATAAAAAGAGTCACGACATCACCTGGTCATCATTACAAGAGTAGTAATTAGGAGAAAAATAATGTTCAAGGATATTTCAGCATGTTTCAATATCCTCATTCATACTCCATATACTTCTCTCAACCCTCCCTCATAAATCCCCTCATTCCATCTAAAACCCCTCTTTCCTTGAGAAAATCCTTAAATCCTAAGTCAAAACCCATTTTTCCTTGGAAAAATCATATTCCATATTGAAATTCCCAAACTCTAGCCTTATCCCAAAGTCCCTTTGTATATCCCTCTAGCTGCATTTCCATTTGTTTATACATTGAAACTCTAGCCAAAGTCCATGCTCTGATAATAGTCCAACTATAGCCGTTGTTCCATTTTCCTCTGAAATGTTTCAAAACATTAATAAATTATGTTATAGTCCCTTTTAAGGGCGAAGACCCACATCGCACATCGCAGTCGGTGCATATTACATGAAACAATAAAACAATGCCCCTCTTCCCCACTGATTGTGATATCATCCTGACCACCAATTGTGATATAGTAATGTTCTTTCCCTCTCCACCGATATCGCATATCTCATGCTCCTCTGTCAATAAGTCTCGCTCGCCAATAGTTCCCGCCGATTGCGATAAATTGCTTCCCGTCCACAATGTGATTGTGATCAAATCCTGATAATTTATATAGTTGTATTTAAAGAGGTCATCGGGTCCACTTGTGGTTAAACCTCGCACAAGTTCAGACCCCCGATCGCAATCAACCTTCCATCCGACGGCTCTAAGGCATTTTCGGCCCCCCTCGTTATGTTTCTCTTTATCGCCCGGGGGGGGGGGGGGGGATTCAAGCCTCGCCGCTATGTGTCCTCCCTTCATCATTTCACACCCCCCCTCTCAATACCATATACCACTCATACCCCCCTTCAAAAAATCGCCAAACCCCTTCCCACTCCCCGATGGTGATGTGCGATTTCCTTTGGACACGATATGTTATATATTGCGATTTTTAAATTTTTAGCTCCGCCTTTTTTATAAAACAAGAAAAATTAGTGTAAAGGCCCCTCTCTGTATTGTGATTGCGATACGACACAAGTCCGTCCCGGATGTGATCGCGATAAGGATCAATGTCCCATATTTGATCAGCCCGGATCAAACAACTCAAATTGACGGTCCATAATTCTTCCCGATGGTAAAAAACAATTCATTTTCTATGCTCCCGGGCAAAGTTTTCTCGCTTGTTTTTCATGTATTTTCTCAATCGAAAGACCATGACCTCCACTCATAGAGCACCAGATCACTCATTTCACCACCGCTCAAAGGACAATGAGGACCTTTTCAGCACATTTTAAGCAGCAAAAGGAGACAACATTGCACATTCATTACAACATTTTTCAGAACCGAATGCAGCAAAAAGTGGAACAATAACGCAATTCATTAGCCAACAGGATTAACAATAGTGTTTATTTGAGGCCTTAGTTACACGATAATGCCTAGAACAACACCAGAGCTTAGCCAAATGATATTTTTAACAGTTTTGATCTATTTTTATGAATTTTTGTAACAAAGCTTGAATTGTGTTACAAGATATTTTTTTGTAAATAATTGTATAAATACTTTAGATTTCAAAATATTGTGGGTTGGATGCTTTTGAATCATAGCTTTGGAGCTAGTGTACATTTTGCAGTATTATAACAAACATTTGCAGTTATTATCTTTCAATTCTTGTGGTATGTTTCTGTGACAACAATTTCTCTGATATTTCTTTTCCTACCATCTCTATGCTTTTCTTGTGATCATCTCATGAGTTTTAAACAAAATTCATAAGGTACATGCTCTGTTTTGTTGAGATTTTCATGCTAGTAAGCTTTCTTCTTAATGAATGAATTCATGGCTACATGCTCATTCTGATCTTCTACCTTTTCATCTCTGCACCACCTCAACAACCTATTTCTGTCACTGATCATGCCTACCTTGCCCCATTATATCTCTGCAATTGATCATTAGAAACCTTAGCCTAGTTCCTAGATCTATGAGATTTATCCAACAAACCCTTTAAATCAAACACCATTGAGCTTAATATCTAGCCTGAATTTCCTCTCCAGTCATTTCATTGGTTGTGAGATTCTTGAGAGAGCCCTCTCTGATTTTGTAGGGCTAGCTTCCAAGTCTAAAGATTGTTTTGAGATTACCTCCTTGGCTTCCTTTCTTAGCCTTGGGACACTGAGGAGTGTTAACACTTAGGGTTCATTAAAAATACTTCGAAGGACTCATCCAAAGGATGAGCTTACAAGACAAGAATATGTTATCCTCCTCAAGCTTATAAAAAAAAAAGAGGTACTTGTGAGTAATGTTGGGGGAAAAGTGAGAAAGAACCTTTGTTTTTGTATTGTATAAGGTAGTATGTCGCTCTTGAACATGGCACTCCGTCACTTTTTGTGTCTGGGTTGGGAATCCATTTGCCTCTTAGTTAACCATACTTCATTGAAAGTTTTCAGTTGGTTTGGGTATTAGTTTTGAGTCAAATGTTGCCAAGTCATCATGTCATGTCTGTAATATGTTCAAGAGAAGTCCAACCTCAGTTAAATTACTTTTCCATTCATAACCTTTTGTTGCATTGACCATCCCTAAGTCAGTAATTGATTACTTCAAATTTCTATTCTTCAAAACTTGACACGAGTTATGTGTCGTAGGCCCTCTTGCGATGGGTCCTTTCTTATCGACTTCAACTCACTATCTAGGAAATTGATCTAGAAACCTTCAGTATCTTGGAGCATGCACGTCTTAATGGTAGGTTTCTATCCTTTGACAATAGGTTCTTATCATTGACCTTCAATCAAATGATTCTATGAGTGTTCAACATCAACACATCTATTCACATTTCTTAGATTGTACTGGAAGTACCTTGAGAACCATTGTCATTATTGGTGGTTTCTCTCGCACTTGTTAATGATTCACATCATTGATCGATAATCAAGTGGTTTCTACCATTTTCAATTTCGAGACATTCACTCGCATAGCTAGATTTGTACTACAGATTGAGAGATGGAGATCAAGACCTTGGATCTAGTTTCATCCATCCAGGCTACGTGGAGTTATTAAATATTCATGATTATAAATATAGATCCATTGATAGTTGTTTCCATACTATGTCATCTATTGACATGGATCTTCATATGTATTTCCATAATGGTTCTTTGAGACATTTATACTCTGAGTATGGGATTTCCTACATCAATGATGATTATATATAGCATTGTAACAATTGTTTGATTGTTTTAGGTCTTCGACTTTGCATTTTAGGGGGAAATCTGTTACATGTAATTTTTTCACATTAGACAAATGACAATCGGTTTGGATCTTTCGCTATCCATAAATGTGTCCCAAATAATTCCCCTGCAAAGTTAGAATCCAAATTATCCCAAAGAAATTGGAATTCCTGGATCCCATGGTTCTAAACCCTATTTTTGGCTTCCTACACAGTTCCCTAGTCAATATTTGTGCATACACAGAAAGGTCCATAAGGAACTGCGCATAAGTATGCACTGTCTTACACTATGACCAACACACATGACTTAATGCATGTAAAAATAAAAAAGGAAAGTCTAGAAGCATTGTTTGTTGGATATATCCCGACTAACAAGCTTCAAATGGTTCCTTATCCAACCTTGATCTCTCCCATCATGGAGCTACTCCCTCTCTTTGTGGAATCCCTACCCCACCATTAGTGGATCTCATCCCTTGGAAAATGGATCCCGAACTTCCCACTCTTGGCCTATAAAGTTAACCCAGGTCTGAGGGTTGAGGAGGACTATTGGAAGTAGGATTATGTTGCAGGAATAAAGTTGGAAGGATATTCATTCAAGGAGAGGGTTGGAGATTGTGGGAAGGGACTTGCAACATCAAGGCTTCATGGTTGTAAGACTATTATTGATTTTATTAATATAAAGGAAATTGTTCTTTCTCAATTATATCTTTGTTGATACAATTTGCATGATTCCTTGATCACCTACATAGATTGTGATTTCATATTGATCAATTTATGATACATGATTTGATTAATTGGTTCATTTAACTCTTATGCTATATACTGGATGCTTTGATCTCATGTATGTTTTTGTCTATGCAGATCTCCTTCAAGACAACATGGAGAAGTTGTGGGAAGAAATGGGAATATTTTTAAAGCATCGAGGAGGAGCAGATGATCGAAAACTCTGAAGGTGACTTCATCAATCACTTCGATTAAACAGTAAGTGGTTTCTATCATAGTATTTGTTTCATTCAATCATAGTTTAGTGAAAGGTAGCAGTTCTTGGTTGTTTGTTACTAGATTCCTCTAAGGTCTAGGGAGATCACTCTTGTCTGCAAGAGGGATAAGTCTACATAACACCCCTTGATTGGATTATGGTTTGGATTGGGATTTCTTCCCTTATCCCTTAGTTTCCTTTCCAGCCAATGCAAAGTTTTCTTCATCCTTGCCCTTGGATGAAGTCACATCTCTGGTATTCCGCTTTATTTCCTCATGTACCAAATTGGACCATAAGCGCTCCCCAATCGGTAGTTTCTCCCTCCCATTCACCAAATCTTAATAGCTATGCTAGCTCTTGGGAAGGCCCGGAAGGGCTAAGTTTACCAAGTCTTCTTCAGGGACATTAACACCGACCCCGCCAAGTTCATCATGACATTGTGTAAACTTTCTCAGATACTGTAGAATTGTTTCATTCTTCTGCATCTTGATACTTCAAAGTTTATCTTTGAGTGCCAACTTCCAGTGGTCACTACTATTCTCGAACAATTCTGTCAATGATTTCCACATCACGAATGAATTTTTCATGGAGATTCAAGACTCTAAGATGATTCTCCTCGCCTTAGCTACATCTTTCTTCCACTGAGAAAGGTTCTGGGCATCACATTCTTGTGTTTTTCCAACATATGTCTTGATGTATTCTAGGAACCCATTGTCATCCAATACTGCCTCCATGAGGTCCTTCCATGCAACAAAATTAGAGGTTCCTTCCAAGGCATACTCTTGCCTTAGTCCATTGAAGGACATCTCCTTAGCTCTTAAGAAATCATGCTACACTGATCTTCAAATTCAAACCTCTGAGAAACAACTTCGAATTTCCTACTCTAATGTGAATGCAACTTTGATACCATGTAGAAATTAGGCTGTGGATTTGCAACTTCTCATGAAGTTTTAATCAAAATCACAAGACACAGATCTACACTACTACTCTACGTACATTATTTCACAATTTAGAACAAAGATTTCAGACATGCAAGAAGAAATAACACACATGCAAAAAGTATTTTTATATGGGGAAATCAATATGATAAAAAACACAATGCCTCTTGCATTAATAAAATGAAATAGATATGTATTACAATTTCTTTACTCAAGTGAGATCACCTGTAAGTGCACAACCTATTTCTCTACTCACTGAAGGCCTCTGACTCAGACTTAGTCAAATTTTTCCTCGACTTGAGCTTCTATTTCCTTGCATTGTTCCTTGAGGAATTAACCCCTATTATTTAGGAAATCCCCTCAATTGAATTGCACAATTCGTTTAGGCTGATCATCTGACTGTATGCAACACCTATACACTCAAGACTAGTCGACATCTGATGTTACACTACATTGGAATCTCCACCTCAACTGGGTAACTCGAATTCTTTTCATGCACTAGTTATTTTGGTTTGATTGATAAGTTAACTGGATGATCATCCGGTTTGACTGAAGTCCCATTGCTTAACTCACCTTCCATTGATTCCTCCAAAAGTTGGAACTAGTTTAATTGAAAATATTTTTAGATAACCGACCTTGATTGCTAAAAATTAGCAATCACATATGTTTAATTGAGCTTGTAACACCCTCATCCCACATATACCCAAGTAACCATCCAACTAGGGTAAATATGCGACGAGAGGCCACTATAATGAGATTCAACCTCCGAGGTGACCTTAAGGAAGTGGAATCGATGGAAACATGCCACACAGACCCTCCACATTAGCAATAGGACTCATAGGAGCCAACCCAACCAATCAACTAACCAACCCTTGAGACAAACTGGACTTTTAGACCACTAAAGCCCCGGACGCTCCCTTGGCATGGGCAAACATGTGTCCAGGAGGCTCTGGACGCTCCCGCATCTTGGGTATGCATGCGTCCAGGAATGTTCTCCCCAGTGCTATGCCTGCGTCTCCAGGATTTGAGCCACTTTTTCAGGCCCAGAGCCCAGGTCAATGCCCAGAACTCGATGAAACTTTCGGAAATGCCGAGGTCACTTCCCAAAACTCGATGACACTTTCAGAAATGAATTTATACAATATAACAATGATGCATTTGCATAAACAAGGACAAGGTCTAAATTAGATCGCTACTAACTATGACAAGTATTTTGTGAAACATGTCACGAATATTTAATCTACAAGTTTAAATAATAGATATGAGCATAGGGATCTCATACTTATCTAAGAATCACTACGAAGAATTGTTCCCTTACATCATTAGTTACATTATCATCTATTAGGTCATAGATACATTATTCATTCATTTATAAATTAAAACATGAGGAGGGCCATACAACATCATTGTCATAAAACATGCTTATAACCAACATAATAACAATAGAAATATCAAGGATACATTAGCCATAAAATCCACATCTACACCAGTACATTTACACATAAGATTTCAAGGAAAAAACATCTTATTAATGAATGCAAAAGCCAACCCGAGATGGGAGTACCATGTTCCACCTGACCATAGAATAGATGAGCCAATTCTCTCTTCTGCCATTCACCCCCATGCCATATTCCAAGCATGAATGTGGGACTCAAACCAAAAGAATCAGCCAGCGTATCCCGAGGCTAAACCAACTCACCCTCATCAATAGAAACCAATATTTACTGTAATCCATCTCGGATCACTAGACCAACACAATAAATATATAATAACAAGCTTTACCATGATCTCCACCAGATCACTAGGCCAAAATAAGCATGGATTCCACCGGATTTCTCCACATACGCTGTGAGGAATTTTACTGTCTCCTAGTCTCTCAGACTTACCACAATCCACAGTCCGATCTAGGGATCACTATGCCCTAAACCAAGACTCCACCCTCTAGGATTTACCATATATCCCACCATTTACTGACAAGCATTCCTAGCCCTAATCAAGGGAAACCACCTCTAGGATTTACCATATATCCCACTATTCACTGGTCAAGGATTCTTAGGCCCACCAAGGCAACACAAAATCTGGTTTTACCGCAACCTAGAATCATGTTCAAGGGTTACTAGGCCATGTGTTATATTATTCAGATATCCACCTCACTCAACTTCAAATCCATCTGACAATCCAACTCAACCAAAACATGAGAACCCCATCACACCATGGCTATTTGGAAAGGGTAAGGCTAGGCTAAAAATATTATCACACCTAGAAAAATCCATGCCATGACAACAAAGAACCATATGCAATACCATGCATGCCAAATATAACAAGGAAAACATATGCAAATCGATACATGCAAAGAATATCATCGTAGCTGCTTGATCCTTCTCTTCCTTGCTTTCTCCTTCATTCCTCTTGCCTTCTTTGCCTTTCTTGATCCAATGCAAAAGTGCTCCAAGAAAAATCTAAGTGTCCAAGAGTGAGTGAGAGAGAGAGAATAATGAGAGAGCTCCAAACTGAATTGACAAAAGGTACCAACTGATCCTCATAAGCCTTTTTATCAATTAGGCCTTTGTTTTCTTCATTTTCCATTATTTTTCTTCATTTTCCTCCTCACATGCAACCTGTGACCTTTCACCTTCCTTTTCTCCTAATTTCCATTATTTTCATAAATAAATGTGCCAAAAATGCGATTTTTCCTTTCCAAATCCTTATCCTTTGCCTTTGCTAATTTCCTTAGCAATAATAAACCAAATAGATACCCACTAGGATGTTTTTCCCAACATTCAGCTTCGAATAAGTGTCCCATCAATCGTGGTTATTATTTTTCTTTTATTAACTTCTATTACATGGAATTTTCTCAAGGCCTATTACAGAACCCTCCCCCTTTGGGAACACTATCCTCGGTGTTCAACCACACATATACCTTAGAAAAACTGCTGAAAAGAAAGCATACTGCCATGGAGCTTTATAACATAGCTCGATGCAGTATTTACAATGATCACCCTGCTGAAGATAAAACCAACATGACAACATAACAACATGACAACTATAATGACATGACACCCATACCACTTATTGGAGCTTTATAACATATCTCATGGTGGTATTTACATCCATATACATATGTACATATATCTAAACATCACACCAAAAAATTTGCCAAAACATATACCAAAGACATATACCAAAACATCTACTCAACCAACGAATAAGGAAAGATACATAGCTCGCATCTGACCTGCCATCTCCCATGTAGCTTCATCGAGCGCAAAGTGCTTCCACTACACTTTAACCTACTTGATTGCTTGGTTTCAAGGCATGGACACCTTTTTCTACAATATACACTCAGGATCCAACTGGAATTCTCCATATGGCTCCACCTGCAATACAAACCAGTATATCACATGATCAACATCTTTAACATACTTCTTAAGCAATGGCACATGGAAAAAATCATGGAATTTCAATATTGAAGGCAGTGCAAGTCAATAGGATACTGGCCCAATCATAATCCTCAAAGGTCCACAAAACCAGGGGGTTAGCTTTGCACATGATCCAATCCGCAAGGATATCTTCTTTGGTTTGATGCATAAGTACACCTGTTCCCCAACCTGGAACTCCTTGAACAACCTATTCTGATATGCATACATATTTTTCCTATCCCGTGTTGCTTTCAAATTATTCTTAATTACCTGTATTTCCTATTCCATTTCTGCCAACATGTCTCATCCAATCAACTCCCTGTTAACCAGATCACTCCAACTGATGGGAGTATTGCAACTCCACCCATACAATGCCTCAAATAAAATCATCTTCAAAGATTCATGATACCCATTGTTGTAAGAAAACTCTACCAGTAGAAGATACTCTTCCCACTTTCGCTGCTCATGCATCATGTACATCCTCAACATGTCCTCCAATATCTTGTTGACCCTCTCAGTCTATCCATCTGTCTGTGCATGATAAGATGTACTGAAGGCCAACTCTGTACCTAATCCTGCAAACAACTCCTTCCAAAACTTGGAAGTGAAATTTGCATCCCTGTATGACACAATTTTCTTCGGGACTGCATGAAATCTGACCACGTCCCTGATGAAGACCTGTGCTACATCACTCACTGAGAATGTAGACTTCATTGGAATGAAGTGCGCAACTTTTGTCAACTTGTCCACAACGACCATGATGGGGTCATGCTATTTCACTATTCTCGAAAAGATGTGATATTGTCCATGGAAATGACCTCCCATTTCCACTATGGAATCACAATCGGCTGTAGCAGTCCAACTAGATGCCTACACTTTGCCTTTACCTGCTAATAATCCAAACACCTAGCCACAAACTATGCTACATCCTTCTTCAAATTCGGCCAAAAATAAAACTTCTTCACTGCGGTCAATGTCTTTTGATAGCTTGGGTTTCTGGAATATGGTTTCGCATGAAACTCCCTCAAGATCACCTTCTTGAGCTCATTGCTATTTGGCACATATATCCATTCTCTAAAGCTGACCAATCCATATGCTATGAGATAATAATCCACACCCTGTGCACATGCACCTGTACTTGTACCTATACATGTACCCATACCACTACCTGTACCAGTACCAATACCTGTACTCTATTGCGACCTGTGCAAATCTCCATATACCTGACATCCTACTGACCTACCTGCAAGATCCTATCCTATAGATCTGTCCCATGGGAACTCATAATTGCTATATGATTTACCTATATCCACCTGCTGAGAGATATGCGACCTTGTTCTCCTTCCATTTGATGGATTTGATCTCAAAATCAAATTCACTGATCATGGCTAACCATATAGCTTTTTTGACATTCAAATTTGGCTGGTCAAACATGTATCTCAACCGCTAGTGATCATTCATCAGTGCAAACCTCTTGCCTAGAAGATAGTGCCTCCACATATTCAATGCATGTATGATTATTGCCAACTCAAGATCTTGTGTTAGATAGTTCTGCTCATGCTCATTTAGTTTCCGTGACTCATATCATACTGCCTGACCATCCTGCATAAAGACTCCACCAAGTCCTCTCTTGCAAGCATCTATACATACTACAAATTCTTTTTCTGGATCTGCGAACTTTAACAATGGTGCATGTGTCAACAATTGCTTGAGCTGCTCAAAACTGGCCTCACATTCCTCTATCCATTCAAACCTCTTTCCTTTCCTTTGCATTGATGTGATAGGATAAGAAATTTGTGAGAAGTTCCTGATGAACCTCCTATAATGACTTGCCAATACCATGAAGGATCTCACTCATCTACTTTTGTAGGAGTTTCCCACTCCGTGATAGCCCTTATCTTTTCTGGATCTACTGTTATGCCCTCCTTGGAAACAACATGTCCCAAGTAATGCACCTCTGTCTGAAAGAAGCTGCACTTCCTGAGCTTAGCATACAACTGATGCTCTCTCAACAATATCAACATTGCTGCCAAATACTTGGCATGCTCTTCCTCATTTTTAGAATGTACCAATATGTCATCAATGAACACAATAACAAACTTATCCAAATAGGGATGCAACACACTATTCATCAAACACATAAAGGTAGCTGGAGCATTAGTCAACACGAATGGAACTACAACAAACTCATAATGGCCATACATGGTCCGGAAAGATATTTGGTAAATGTCCTCCTCTTTAATGTGTACCCGATGATATCTGGATCTCAGATCAATCTTTGAGAACACTATTTCTCCCTTCAGTTGATCGAACAAGTCATCAATCATTGACAACGAATACTTGTTATTGATGGTCACTTTGTTAAACTACTTGTAGTCAATGCACAATCTGAGAGTACCATCCTTATTCTTCACAAACAATACTGGTGCACCCCAAGGTGATACACTTGGCCTAATTTATCCTTTGTCAGGCATCTCTTTCAGCTGCAAATTCAAAGCTACCGACTCTGGAGTGCACATCCTGTGAGGTTCTTTTGATGCTGGAGCTACCCCTGACACCAACTCCATAGAAAAGTCTACTTCCCTGTGAGGTGGAAACTCTAAAATATATACAGGAAACACATCCTGAAACAACTGTAAAAATGGTACCTACTCAAAAATTCTTCATCCTCAACTGCCTTACCTTTTTCTCTAGAAATATGCACTACAAATAACACATCCTTTCCCACAGCTATGTTTGACTTGCATAATTGTCACCATTCGAACTGATTTTGGCTTTATTCTTTCCCTGTAAGACCCTTGGTTCTCTATTTTCATCCAAGAAATTAATGGCTTTGTCATAACAATCCACCTCTGTCCTATGAAGGTATAGTCAGTCCATACCCAATAGCATACTATATGATCCTAATGGTAATACGTTCAAGTGCGTTGCTGTAGACATGCCATTCAACTCAAATGCACAAGCTCTTACCCAATGACGCCCTCTTTTATTTGTACCTGTAGCCAACTACACTAACCAATATTTTGAATGCACTTATTTATTCAAACCACACTTATCCACCAAGTTAGGACTAACATAACTATAATTAGATCCAGGGTCAATCAAAATAGAAACAATGTGCTCACAAAGCTTACCGTCAATCTCAATGATAGATGCCTGATGGTCTGCCTGTTTATTGTCTAGTATTGCATAGATACAAGGAACACTTTGACCAACATCCCCAATAGTATTCACCTCCTATACACTATAGATCTAAGGCCTACCACCCTGATTCTATGGACAATCTCTCTTAAGGTGTTCCTTACCACATGTCCAACACTCCAACCGTTAAGTACCATCACCTCTATGCTGCTGCTGTGATCCATGTCCCTGTCTAACTATATTGAACTCCTTTTATGGTGCCACATTTTCTTTCTCTTCTGCATTCTGAGGCCTTATTCTTTTCGACTGCCATTTACCCTTACCTTTATTCTTATCCTTCCCTTTCCATCCTTCCTCAGATTCATTCTTATGCTTTGACTATTCATAACAATGCTTTAATTTTCCAATAACTTCCTCAAGTGACCGAGGCTCATCATACTCAATCCGATCTATAAATGCTAATGGAAAACCACTGACATATCACTGAACTTTAGCCTTCTCATCTTTAAGATACGGTACATACCTCAATAGATCCATGAACTTAGTCGTGTACTCTTCATATGTCATCGATCCCATATTTATCTCATAAAATTCTTTGGCCTTACTGTCGTAGTACCTTTATGACAAGTACTTCTTCCTAAAAATCCTCCTGAAATCATGCCAATTCAAGTTATCCATCCTGATGTCTCTAACCCACTTCACATCTTCCCACCATATATTTGCATTACCCTTCAAGCTAAAGATATAAATTTTGGCCTTCATGTTTTATGTGTACTCATGCAACTAAAATAACTTGTTCATACCAAGTTTCCAAGCCTCTGCATCTTCTGGTTTCTTTAAGTATCCATCAAAAGTAGGTGGATTTGCTTTCTTAAATTCATCTGGCAATTATCTCCTATCACTCCTCCTGTAAGGATGATAACGATGACGATCATGATGCTTGTCTGAACCAGAACTACAATAATACCTGTATCCATCACCTTTCCTATCTAGAGTATCCAACAATTTGGACATCTCTAACCATGTCATCTCTATCCTACCTGTGACCACCATGAGACCTACTTCCATATGCCCCATTAGTTCTGTCCTCCTGTCCATGGCTGATCGGAGGTAGCCCTTATCACTGCAATTATGAAAAACTCTGTTAGGTCCCTATAATACTAGTCATTCCCCCATTACTATTGTCATTGTATGCCTTATTGTTATTGTTGTGCCCCTATTGTCCCCATATTGTTATTATTGTGCCCCATAGAAGCCCACTATTGTTATTTTTGTGCCCTTATATTATTATTGTTAGGTCGACTTTGGTTATATTGTGACCCCTTAGACTCCTATATATAGAAAGGAGGTTTTGTCATTTGTATCATCCAAGAATTGTTCATTTGTGTAATGTAAAGGAGCTTTCCCCTCGAAGAGGTTGATTTCTAAGTCGTTGATCTATCTTTTCTATCTTCTTGTGAGTTGGTTTCATAACATTTGTAATCAGACCTTGGATTCTAGGGTTTCACTGCTCCAAACAAGTCATCGTGGCTTTTTCTCTATAACCTTTTTTTCTTGCGACATTTCAGAAGCGAAAAAAAACCCACTTGAGCTGAAATCGCTCTGAATCTCGGGTCTGAATTTTAAATCTTGTATTACTATATTTTCGGAGATATGATCCAAGGAAGTTAGGGTTTTTATAGGATCCCGCATTATATCTCAAACATGTGACCTGGGGAAAATCATCATAACTTTTTTTTTTCCTGAGCATCAGATTGAACTTTTGTAAGAAGTTATAGAAAGAGGACGGAATGTAGTTTTCTGTGTATCAGTTTTAGATACTAAGGTCAAAACAATGACACGTGGAACTTTGTACAAGCTCACTCTACTGAACCAGTCTATAATCAGGTCATCGTGGGAGATTTGGCATAACTCTTCATTGGAGAATCCAATCTTGATCAGAATTGTGGGGTTAGAAAGAGTACTCAGAGGGTTACCTCAGGAAGCAATTTTAGACTTAGGAGATCCAAAATTTTAGAGATATAGCAGATTAAATATCGAGCTCCTACAAAGTGAAAAAAGGTGTGAAGTTATTTTTTAAAATCTTTGCATAAGTTTGGTTTCAAAAATTAGTTTGAAGGAATTCAAAGGGCATAGTGAAGAATTATTATCAGTAATTGATGCCCCAAATAAAGAAAATGGAAACACCTAGTAAGCAACTTGAAAGATCTAGCATGACTGTAGGTTTTAACCCCGTACAGAAATTACCTACATACGAATTCTAAATCATAGAAAAATAAACAATGCGAGAGCATAATACATAAAAAACACATATGCACAAAGATTTTCCCCTAGATCCCAAAACCGGGACTACCAGCTTGATTTTTCATTATATTCCTTTCAATGTTACAATACATATTTATA
>APFE030428351.1:0-14988 GCA_000404065.3 Pinus taeda
AAAAGCAATAAGAGATATATCCAGCTCAACTTTAGTGGATTTGATATCATGCACTATAGATTTTATTTCAGATGCAAGAGCAAGAGGAACATTATTTTGCAATTCAAGAGTGAAGAGTTTAATCATAAGTTGGACGACTTCAAGTGCAGAATATGAGTCATAGAGCTCTTTCAGCTTTTGTAAAGCTTCAAAGGCAGTTGAACATGTTGAAATGTGACGAATCACCTCCTTATTTATAGATGCTGTGATTAGTGCATATGCTTTGCTCTTCTTGTTTTCCCAGATGGCGAGCTCTTTGTCTGATGTAGGCTTTTTTGGGTCACTGTCTCCTTCTCCGACACACACTCCTTTCCACAACTCATTGAAGATGAGGGTGTGTTGTACCATCCTGGACCAGTCAAGATAGTTCTCCTTGCAAGTGAGAACTACTCCTATCATAGAGATGATTGAATGCATTCTATAAAAGATTACTTCTGCCGATATAAAAAAAAAAAACTTTTGTTGATAGACTAATACTTCTGATGGCAAAAAAAAATTCTCTTATGAAAAAAACTTCTGCTGCTATATAGTCAAATTTTCTGCTGCTATCCTTGGCATCTAAAAGTATGATGGACTTCAATCAAACAGCGTTTAAAATAGTGACATATCAAAACTGCGCTATGCATATATTAATCATCCTTTAAACTATCAGCTTACATCACCATGTGCATTTCACAGGAATTGTCATAGCATGTGCGGTTCACCATGTGCGTTTCTTCAAACATCAGTTAGAGACATTCTCAGACAGTGTTTCATATATATTGCAATGAACATCATGTGGGTTTCTAAAGCATTACAATCAACAATTTCGAAAACTGCGTTTTCAACAATAGTACATATGGATGGCACTGCGTATTCAACAATAGTACATATGGATGGCACTGCGTATTCATGGGAAAGATCACTGGCAGTCATAAATTACATGATTGGCAGAAGTCATAAGGTCCCCCTTGGAGGGCATACAAGACACCATGGCGAAGATGAACCAAACTTTACATACATCGATTGTGGCTATGTATATGGTAGCAATGAAGGTCAGTAATGGCCTGAGATCGATGAAGGAAAGCGAATCGACATAATCATAATTGAAACGCTTTTGCATGGAACATTAGGAGAGGTCAATCATGGAATCGTGGCACTCAATCATGCTTCTGTAAAAGCTCCTCCCGCGAGTCGAACCCAGGTCATGTAGAAGATATCCTCATACAGAGTAAGAGTGATCACAGAAAATTACAGTAAAGCAGATTGCCTGCGACAGAGACTACCACCCTTGCATCTGTGATGGCACACATCAATATAATGCAGTGAAGGGCTTAAGTTTGCCCCAAAGATTTGAGTAAGATAGGCATATTGCTACTGGATTTGGTTTGCATTATCACCCTAGCCGCCGCTTGGTCCAAATGACCGAATTCGTAGAGATGGGTATATAAGAATCTAAATAAAAAACAGTGGCCGGAGAATAGTTAAACAATAGTGACACCCCTGCGCTGGGGCGCGCGGAGGATATTTGACCGTTTTCAAATGACACTGAATATTTGTTTCAATGTTTTTCAATACTAGACAACAAAGCGTTACCTTCAGTCACTCTCTTAGATGTTAGGTATGCAGCTGCAACGTTTCTTTCATGCAAGCTTTTCTTTCAGGTGTGGGACAGAGGAGAAGAAGGCAGGCAATGGACAGGAGTTACAAAGCAAGGTTAAAGAACCTCGGACCTGTGCTTTGATACCATGTTAGGCCAGGGGTAATTCCAGAAAATTGATTCGTTTATTCATTTAGCTAGCTATCTATTATATACATGAATGTGATTGTTTAGTTCATCTTCTCGATGACTATTCACATTCAGTTCCCCAATCACTGAGGATTAGGTATCAACAATTTTAACACATAGAAAATATAACAATTTGTAATTAAAAAGGGTGAAATGGATGCATCACCAAAATGCCAATGTTTTTGTCGATGAAAACGTTAATGCGATAACACCCAGTGAATGTGGTGGCAGAAAGAGCAACTTAGTTAAATGTAAGCATTCAAACTTTTAAATGTGATATCAATGCTTTTAGCTATGGAAATGTGAATGCAGTAGCACCGAGTGAATGAGTCGGGAAATAGAACAACGTGTACGTGACGATAACTATGCAAAGTGATATGGATACATCGCCGAAATACCAATGTTTTTAGCGTTGAAAATATGAATGCAGCAACACCGAGTGAATGAATCTGCAAATAGAATAACTTGTACGTAAAGATGACTATTCAAACTTTTAAATGCGAAACGGTTGCATGGACCAAATACCAAATGTTTTTAGCGATGAAAATGTGAATGCAGTAACGCGGAGTGAGTGAATATGCAAAAAGATGGCAGGGCCAAGATCCAGTACGTTAATAACAAAAGGCATGCCATCGGTTCCCAGGGAGGGTGATAACAAAACACTTAGGAGAGTATGATAATAGTATTTAATTTATATACGTAATGTAAGGTCAATGTGTATTTTCAAAAGCCTTTTGGGCTAATTTTAGTAATTGGATCTATGATGTTAATAGGTTTATTTCAATTTATTTTTAGTTGTAATTTATTTATTATTAAAAAAGTTTAAGGGAAGGTTATAACAAAATAATTAGGATAGCATACTAATAGTATTTAATTTATATTTGTAAAGTAAGATGTATTTTCATAAGCTTTTTTTCTTTTTTTTGGTTAATTTTAGTAACCGGAGAGATGTTGTTGATATATTTATTTCAAATTAATTTTTAATTAATTTTTATTTATTATTATTAAAAAATTTAAAGTATATTAATTATTTTAGTGAGGCATATTTTACTCTTTAGTATGGGGTGTTTAAGGTGGAGTTGACAAGTGTCTTTTTTAAAATAACTAAAAATATTATAAAATATTAATAATTCCAATTTTACTATAATGACTTAATTTGTTGTTTATATTACAATCTTGACATTACAAAAATATTTCATCCACTCTTGTCAATAATCAATATTGAATCTTTCCTAGCCCTTTTGTCAATAATCAAAATTGAATCCTTCCTAGCCCTTCCAAGAAGGTACAATCCTTCCTAAATGTATACTTTCTGAATTTCACTTTAAAAAAAATCATTGTTTTAAATTTACCAATAATTTTACAAGAAAAATAAATATTTATAAATTTCAAAAAAAGAGTAAATAACCCTTCAATATCAATTTTTTTATGAAAAATAATTATTTGAAATTACTTAAGTTATTTAAAATCTAACTATTTGGAAATACCTAATTGTAAAATTCTAATTATTTAAAAATTATCTAACTAAACAAATGAAAATAAGTCCAAAAATAAATATATTTATTTGGAAACTTGACGTTATTTAATTACAAAGAAGGAAAATTGTCTTATTTTTTAAAAAATGAAAACAAATGAAGATGAGTTGTTACACCTTAATTGGAAATTGGAAGGGTAATATACTAATAACTTAATAACATGGATTTTTCTTTCTATAAGTATCACATGATTACATCCATTAATTTACCATCCATTCTAATAAGTTATTAGCATGGATAGTTCTATAACTATCCCATATTAATATGTATCAATAAATTAGAATGATAATAAAATATTAGTTAATAAAATGATTTTTTTACACAAGTATGGTTGGAAATAATTATTGGCTCTATAAGAAATCAGTCATTAATGATTAGTGATTTAATATAGTCATGTTATGTAATAGAAAGAAATATGAATGACAAAGAATAAAATAAAATATGGTTTAAATGAGATATAGTTTAGAATATAGAGTATTTCTAATTTGTGCCTTTTGAGTAATAGCTAAAAATTTCAAACTCCAAATATTTTCATCATTGTATTTTCAAATCTATGTATAATATAAATCTGTGTAATATATCTTTGTAAAAATATTATTAAGTATAACCAATTCACTTACATTAATCTATATAACATATAGATGATGGATGTATCCAAAACAAATATGCGCCACTTGCAACAATGTTATTACTTCATGATGGTTTTTTTTGGATGAAGAAGACAAACTCGTAATTATAGTATGATAGTTTTGTGTTTGGTTTTCTTGACATAATCTTGGTTGATACTGATAATGAATTTATTAGTCTTTTGTTCTGATACTCATTCTTGAAATAAAATCTTACTCACTGCAGGACATGATTCATATGAGGTAGGGAAGGAACTTGTGTATGAAACAGTAGTCCCTCTGAATATCCAGCGGTTACCATTAAGTGGACTTGCGTCTGTACCACAAGATCCCACTTTTTCCAGGGGAGTCAGCCTCTACATAGACACATTCTCTAAACTCTCGCCATAACGCATTGCAGATAGGCGTACTGTCATAGAAGTAATAGTTTCCCAGAATCGGTTTAATAGCCCTCGTGGCCTCCATGGCATGGTAATGAGGAATTGTGGAGAACAGATGATGAGTCACATGGGTGTCAGTTATGTGATGGAATACATGATTCAACATTCCGTAATCCCTGTCAACTGTTGACAGTGCACCCCTAATCCATTCCCACTCTAATCCGTCATAATGGGGAAGAGCCGGATG
This sequence comes from Pinus taeda, assembly GCA_000404065.3. Lineage (NCBI taxonomy): Eukaryota > Viridiplantae > Streptophyta > Pinopsida > Pinales > Pinaceae > Pinus > Pinus taeda. The sequence continues at coordinate 4,596 of APFE030428351.1, forward strand.
CGTGTGGTGCAGGCATGTGATGAGCACCAGAAATGCGTTCACAATCAAGAGTGGAATGCCATATACTTTTATGAGCCAAGAAAATCCATAAGCAGAGGCCAGCAGGTACAGAGTATAAGCCACTCCGACCAAGGCGATGTCACTAACTAGTATTTGAAATCTCTCTTGTTTGCTATAAATTGGGGAATATGGATCAAAGTGGCAGGCAAATCGAGAATACTTCCTTCCCGAAACGTTGAACATCAGATAGAACGACCACCCCACGGTGAGGTAACTTGCTATCATCAACAACCTTCCCAACAGGTTAGCTACCAGATTGGAAGTCAAATTTTTCATATCATTCTTTGTCTCCGGAACAAAAACTTCATCTCGTTCTAAGCTCCCAGTGTTGCTATGATGTCTTCGATGACTGTACTTCCACGAGAAATATGGTACAAGAAGCCATGAATGTAGTATAAGCCCCACTGTATCATCCACCAAAGAGTAGTCACTAAATGCATGATGTCCACATTCATGTGCTATAACCCATATAGCAAACATAACGCACCCCTGAGCTGCCCAGTAACCAAACCATAGCGCCCATCCAAGCAATCCAACTGCTGTGAAATAAGAGGTGGTTGTGGAATACAGCAGAAGTGCAACAATAAGAAGATCGTATCCTAGATATGAGAATGATGTGAGCAGTGATCTGTTGAAGCATTGAGGTGGAATGGCTTTCTTCAATTCTCCCAATGTAAACGGTGGCATTCCACAAGGAGCTCGCTCTCTTATATCTTTCTTGAAAGGCAATGCCATCTTCTCACCACGCCACCTTTTAACTTACAAGTCTCTGCAAAAGATTATGTCACAGGGTGCAACGTGCCCATACAGATATGACTCCCTGCAAAGTGCAAAGAGAGAATGTAATTCACTAAACTGATATGCAATTTCTTTATATATATATAAATATATAATATATATAATCTATCTAATAGAAAAATCCGGGAAAATAAGGGTGGTTAAGAATGTAAAAAAAAAAAAAAAAACTTGTTTATTAGATGTTGTATTGTTCTTATTTTAAAGGTTTGTAGTTTATAACCTTTAGTTATGTTTTGACTCTAGTTCCAATAAAGATTTATTAAGTTTCAAAATAATCCAATTTGTTAATGGAGATGTTTATTCATTTAAATATTTAGTAATTACAATATTAAGTTAATTTCTATTTTTCGACCGGAACGAATTTCAAAATCTGTATTTTTTTGGTGATTGAAATAGTAGTTGGGTAATTTTTTAACCTCTATTGATCTTGAAATATCTTATTGATAATGAAACGCGTAAATTGTTGTATATCCTCGTGGATGCGAATCCAAGGGATATGAATCCAAATTGATATCTTGACGCAATGAAATTAATAACACTTGGGTAAGAGATCTCGGTCCCATTCTTTTGATAAAAAATTTCAATGATAGAAACTTTTCTAATTAATTTTACACTTTTATTTCGTAAATATAAATCCTGGTATTCGCCAAATATGAATCCCATCGTTTTTTAAATGTTGACCCAATAGTAAAACTTTCCCTTCGATCAGAGATATTTAAAATTATTGTATTTCTTTTTTAATCTTTTAATCTATTTCATCATATTCAAAAATAATTTAATTTAATTTGAAAATATATTTACAATCTAATGTATTTGCCATTTTATTTTCAACCCAGTATTTAAATTACCAAGTGTGATAGATTTGTACGGCACGTAATTTGCTACAAAATATCAGAAAGAAAACAGAAAATATCAGAAAGTATGTTTCCAAAAAAATTAATAAACATGTAACCATTATTTTTGAAAAATCATTGTAGCATTAAATGAGCAATATTAGACTAAGTAGAGACTAGAACAACAAGAAATATTTAAGAGATAAACAAAGGCATGCCCAGGCAAAAATGAACGAAAGAAAGATGTCCATAACCATACCTGTAGATAAAATTTCAACTATAAATAGATATTCTCTTGCCATAAGAAGTGTTCTTTTAGGGTGTACAAATATGATAAAAGACATTGATTTTAATATATATATACATTTTTTTTTTTTTCAAAACTAAAACGCTATCTTAATTAACCATATTCTCTCTTAATTCAATTTTCTTCGTAATGATTCTTCCCATTTTTCTGATGAAGTTTTATAATCTTTCAAACAAACAAAGGGAAAGCATCAAGTGCAATTTTTTTTGATGCAGAGATTTGAGGCAAAGAAACAATGAAGCGCTATGCGATGCCAAAGAAACCAAAATACGTAAAGAGGGGCAGATGCCAAAGAATTCGAATTACCGATTCACGATGCGCAGACGTCCGAAACAAGGAGTAAATGAAATACCCCGAACAGTGAAGATCCGAGCAAACTTATGCAGGAAATGAAATGCTTTGAGGAGATATTATTTATTTATAGAAGTGGCGTATACGAAAGTGGTACGTGCTATCAACTGTGGACAGATCCATTCATTTGTCTCTTTGCTTTTGATACGGAGATCTCAATTTAGGATAAGCATAAAAAATAGTAAATTCTTTTAACTCTGTAAGAAGATGTCACATACCCCGGAAAGCGCACGGAGTTAAATTTTCTTTATACAAATTACCCACAAGTAATTATCCAAATCACAACTCCTCAATTCCTCAATAACCATTAGATATAATGATCATTAATACATCAAGTAAATAGCAGTAAAAGACAATAAGTTGCATAACCAATTGCATAACCATTAACCACCAATGTGGTAGTGTAATAACATAAATTGTCTCATGAACCTTGCATCCATTTTATGATTTTCCTTTACCATACAAATTAATCACATACTTTGGACATTATGATTATCACATCAAATAAAGAACCATCATCATCAAGGATTCAACATCACCAAACCTTGCATCCATTTTATGATTTTCCTTTACCATACAAATTAATCACATACTTTGGACATTATGATTATCACATCAAATAAAGAACCATCATCATCAAGGATTCAACATCACCAAACCGACACAAAAGGCAATCACACCATTGAACACCGATATACCCTGGAAACCCCGTAGGGTGAAAACCAGCGAACGTTTAATTTTATTATTAAACGCTCGTGAGGGTTTTCACCCCTCACTCAATGGCTCATAAGGGATTCCATCCCTTAACCATTGTTATGAAATCATTACAATGAATTATCATTAAGTTATTACATAATTAGCTAAAAGCTAATACATTTTCCATGAAACCCTTTCCTTACATACCGCCACATGCAACATTCGTTGTAGCGTGATTGTTCTAGCATTGGACGATCCTGCAACTCTAACTTGTCTGGATGGCCCATTAATCCTTTTCCTGCCACAATGTTAAACATCACTTTTCTTTGGCACCAACCGCCATTGTTTCCTGTCAATGTTGTCATCATCAAGTTTTGGCAACAAGATTATATACCATATTAATGAATCAATAATCAACCTCTAAAAGACATCTTTTAACATCTACTCATCTGCATGAGCAAGCATAACATACTAATTAACTAGTACATATATTCAAGTAAATTCTTATTCTACTTTTCACAATGCTTATTTACACTAACGCATAATTCTCTTTAGGAGAACTAATCATTAGTTTTACAAGTCCATGTTCTCATTATCAACATTGACATCATGATTATATTTATAAATAATCATATTAACTAGCACTGCACATATTCTTAAAGGGCACAATCACTAAGGTATTCCTTCATTCCTTTGAAAGGACTAACTTAAATATCAGTTATAATCTTCTTGCATGAAACTTTACATAGACTTTTTCAAAAGAACTGGTCCCCTAGCTATCACTTTTGATGCATGCGAATATATAAAGCATTCTCACGCAACCTGTAGTCTTTTCCTACATGCGAACATATATCCTTTCTAAAGAAAGCTAACACAAATCTCGTGTGCATACACATCTCATTCAACAAGAAGCTAAGATAATAGTTATGTGAGCATAATAGTAATCACCTATCATTTTCCTAAAGAAATATGGCCCAATAGTTCTTCTAGCCATACAAAGAATATATCTTTAGAACACATTGACTATTCTTTACGCATCCAATAGCTTATCATAAGAGCCATCATAAGAGCCCTCCTTGAAAGTATGCAAAACATAATCCCTTTTCTACAATTCTATCAACATTTCATGTAAACAATTACATAATTCTTTCTTAAGGGAAGTCATTATAACCTCATTTCACTATATTCCTATATGAAGGATTCTCAAGCTTCCCTTTCGAGAAATTATTAAAGATATCCATCTTTATGCATAAAAATCAAGATACAAAAACAAGGTTAACTTACCCTTTATGCATCAAAATCAAGAAGTCAACACAACTCGTCTAACAAGACAATCTTTCAAGAGATTATATTTTTCAAGAAAGTTAACATGACCACTTTCTCTATGTACACACAAAATCACAATAGCTACCCGTACGTGCATGCAACATGTGTCTTTCCTAACACAATTACTTTTACTTCAATGCACATAATCTTTTCATGAAACAAGTAGGGTTCTTGATATGACATGAACACTATTCATATGTCTTTTAAGAGTAGGAAACTCTATTTTTGTTTCAAGAGATTTCACATAAAAGCCATCATTTTCATACATGAAGTATACACACTTTTCTAAAATGAAACTATATTTATGTGTATATAACACATACTCTTTCCTCAAGAAAGTTAGAAGAGAATAACTATGTGCCTAGAAGCACATCATTAGCTATCTCTATCATGCATGTAATGCATAGTTATTTTACTAGAACTTAGAAACCAGCTAGTATCATAATGCAATAAGCATATATATCTTTTTTAAGAAACTTCTATTAAATAAAAATACATATTTTAATTCAAGAAAACTTGGCCACTTTTCACGCTATGTCCTCAGGACATTTATATGCCTCATCTTCTTTTCTCAAGAAGATATTTTGGGCTATATTTAGCAAGGATTTTATTCCAAGAAAATGACAAATCTACTTAGTTTTTAACACACAAGATTCACATGTAATCTTTGTAATAAAATCTACACATTTACTTAGATTCTGTGTGCATATTGCCTATTTTCCTTTCAAGAAATAGAATCTAAATAACATGTGTACTTAGGTTTCTCTAGAATTTGTCAAATATCTTTAACGCACTCTCATAAAAATTGCTCCAATCTTAGTTGAAGAATAACCATTTTCAACGCAAATATTCTTTTAAATTCTGAACAGTTCCAACATATTGTTCATGCAAGATGCTCATCACTTGTTTATTTCCAGGAAGACTAATGAATGACCCAAACCCAGGTCTGTAAATACTTATAACAGAAATCAAGTCTGTTCAAGCAGATAAAGTTTTCTACTGCGTGCCCAATATCCATATCAAATAGCAGAGCAATAGACAGTTACAAATCTGGAAAAACCCTCAGTTGTCACAAAAAAATAATAGCAAGAGAACTACTACGTTCAGAACAGAAGTAAGCTCTGGAGTATTAACGGAGTTGAAGCCACGCTTATATATATGCAATTTGGGAACAAAACTTACCAGAATTCTCTTTTCAGAATGCAATATTGTAAATATAATAACATGCACATATTTGAATTCAAGAGAATCCAGCAAGATACTTATCTTTTCAGTTTCAAGAAGCCGCTCGACTTTGCCTGAGTCGAAGAAGGGGACGCGTTGCCATGCAAATCATGACGTTTTACTTCAAACATGCAACTACCGTGCACAGATTTAAACACTTTGTGAACTTTTTCAAACTCAATTCCCTCGATTCCCTCTGCGTCTTCTCTATCTCTATCTCGTCACCAAATTCAACACGTTGCTGCCAATTACACAATCTCAGACGAAGCCCCTTCCCTTTCTCACTCTGAGCACAATAACTTTGGGAATGTGAATGGTAATAGTAATGAGGCTGAGGAGGACTCGACATCGCTGTCACTATCAATGATAGTTTAAGAAAACGGTTTCGTGGACCAGCAGACATCCCTGCAAGAAACAACTTCCTTCTCGTCATATGCTCCGTGCCTTCCCTAGTTTCCTTCATTCTCGTTCAGTTCCACAACAGCCAAGAATCAGTTAATAACTAATTCGTAATCTTGAATTACTTTTATGCAGGGTTATGGTTATTTATGATAGGGATATTACATACTCCCCCCCTTAACAAGAACACCGTCCTCGGTGTTCATCTCTCGATGGAACCTTAGATCTTACTCATGATATGAACATCTAAACCGCACAAAAAATGATCCTTGCTCTTTATCAGATATTTCATTCCAAGAAATGACAATAAACAAAATAGTAATGTTATAACATAAGAAATATCAATAGTTATAAGCATTCATAACTGCAAAAATATGCAAGTTCTAATTTCCATTACTTGACCCATATTCAAATTCATAATAAACAATTTTCTATGTCAACTTACCATTACTTACCATCTACTCCTGAAAATCATGAGTACTTTCACGTAAACATTTTAATAGTGGTTGGACAACCCATCAACCCTCCATGGTAAGTAATTCCTGTTATGTATGACTAACAAATTCAATCGTATTAGTCACAATATTTCGAGTCAAATGAAATACTTTTAACTATCAATCAATTGTGCAATGTTAGATCACTTTTAAATCACAGTACTTTTACAAGTACCTTAAAGAGCTCATCACTGCTACACAAGCACACTGAAATGATTCTCACTAAAGACAACCACATAGTACTTCTAAAAGTACCAAAAGAGCACCTAGCTCTCTAATCATCAAAATAGTCAATCACTGCATCAAGTGAAAATTTTCTTAGCCCCTACCAAGACGTTCACAAGATTAATAATACAACAAAGGAATTAAAATTTCCAATAACTCCTTATTGAGCACTAAGCTCATTTCCTGTTAAATGTGCATAACATATTTTACACAACTATATATAGAATTCATTTTTAACATAACATATAGTTGATTAGTTAATTCCTTTAGCTATGAGAACCGCAATAGGCTAAACAATTCCCAACTCATGGAAACTGGTTTGCACAACCTGATCAAGTCATTTTCACATCCAGACAGTTTCTTTGATAGAGACCTTACCAGGCCTATCATGGAATTGCACTGGCCAACCAGCTCAAGAATTCCAATGACCACATACGGTCCAATACATGATTCCTCTTGGCAGCGTCCTGCCTATTCCTCTGACAGCGTCCCGTCTATGAGGAATTTTGGGCCTCCTCCAACAGGCTCCAAATCAACAGAGTTGCTTCAGGCTTTTTACCCTCTTCACCCTCTTGGCAAACTCTTTTCCCTTATTGAGATCATTGATCTCTAGGGAGAGGAAATCTGGGCAGACAAGTACCATCAACTCCTCCGGGCAGGTAACTGCCATCAACCCAAGGCGTTGAATCTGGGTAGACAAGTACCATCAACCCCTCCAGGTAGGTAGCTGCCATCAACTCAAGGCATTCAGTCCGGGCAGACAAGTACCATCAACCCCTCCGGGCAGGTAATTGCTGTCAACCCACTATTTGCAACTGTCTGGCATGTTAAATTTCTCTTTTATTACTCTTTCAAAGCAATTTACGTAATGAACCATATGTATATTATCATTAACAAAATAAACATGCATGTACACCATGCATTTACACTTAACCCTCATCATGGGTCCACAACATCTAGATTGATGGGAAACATATCTATCATACATGTTGTATGCATTCAAATTTTCCAAATAACACAATTCATGCATATCATATAACTTTGTTCTTTCTCATTTATAATTGCAATTCACATTGCAACGATTTATGTGATGAGTTTTCTTGTTGCCATTAAGCTACCTCTACTTAATCCCATCAACAACGTTAGTTATAAATATGCATCAGTTAACAAGTATTGAATTTCCAAAAAATTTCATGCATACAATATCGTCATGTATAAAAGCATATGCAAGTATAATTGTCAACAATAGTTGAGTTAATAATCTAAACACTTGCAATTTCCCATAGTCTGTTGTCTGAATCCAAATCGTCATTAATGGTGTATTATCTTACGTTTACTATGGCCAACATTGGCCATGCATCATTAATATAATTAAGGCCATGCATCATTAATATAATTAAGCATAATCAAGGTGTTCTGACCACTCTTGGTTCAACATGCATAACTAACTAATTATACTACCCTTTTCGGAAGCAATTCCTCTACTTATGCAATTAGAAGCATGATCCCCTAAGTGTCACACATGCACTAGAGTTACCACTTGATGTTAGATGCAGCAACTATATTATCACTACTATGTGACCATTTCACAATAATGACTTCAAGGAGACATTACAAAAATTATTAACATCAACACACTTTAGTTATCATTTCCAATTCTTTAAGCATGGTCAAAGGAGTACTCACCTGCACATCAAGCGCTATGTGGTCATCACCAGACTTAGCATCTTCTGCAAGATTCTGGCACTCAAAGCTTGCGCTATTTGGTCATCACCCGACTTAGCGATTCTTTTTCCCATCTCCGTTTGTCCCTACAGCACAATCTTCTTCCCTCTCCTTGCTTCCTTTTCTTTTGGAAGCATATATAATTGGGAAAGGTAGTTAGAGTTTACTGGCAACTGCATTAACACACATAGTCTATTTATGAATAATTATCACATGTAATTCTACCATGAATGGGTCATAGAAATGTTACCCACTGAACATGCTCAACAATTAACTTTATACTGGAATGCAACATGCATAAGAAATCCGTCATTCCCATAGTAGAGATAAATTCAACCATCATTAAATAGATGCTCAAATGATTTTTATCTCACAAGAAGTAATGATTAACATAAACACATACCGTGCTAATGAATCTTAAAGAATTAGAGGGAAATATCATTAAGTCTATTAAGACATAAGCATATACTATTCATCAAGCATTCTCATGGTGAATAAAATTAAGAACTCTTCTCATAAACAACCGGAACTATAGCACAGAGAGAGTAAGAATCATCATACACACATTTCACGCGTGTGACACCAATCAAACCATCACTTGTTTACGAATTGTAATAATCTTAAATCCAATGCAATTGAGGCATATAAGTTCTATTGGTTAGTCGTATAATACTAACCAATCTCAACTACCAATCATCTTCATGCATCTATGACAAGACTGAATCAAAAATTAGTTATTACAATCGAGTCTCACTACTTATTGTATATTTCCAATATCTAAAGGGGTTCTTACAACGTCCTTTTAAAACACTATATCGTCAAATCCAAGGACATCCCCGTATTTTACATTCATGCATTGACCCATTAAAATTAGTTCATTGCAACTTCAATCTTTGTTTAATAAATGCATCATTGTTATTGCCATATTTGCAAATCCAAAGTGGGTAGTTGATTGTCACTTTCATCAATGGGTGTTCAGTATTGTTCTTAAGTGCGACAAAGGTTTCATTGTCTTTTATCCTCATCAGGAATACAATGTCATGAACATAGTTATGCAACAACTTTATTACTTACTACTCAAAGCAGTTATAAACATGAATCACACATATCATGCCGAAAGTAGTGTACTACATAAATCAATATGTGAATAGTTAAACACATACCTGAGTTAATGCCACTGGTGGTGTACCTCAATTTCTTCTCCGCTTACCAATTCCCAAAGGCGCCAGTATTGCAACCTTTAGCTCTGATACCACTTGTCACATACCCCGGAAACCTCGCATGTAAAAGCAGGGAGTTAAATTTTCTTTATACAAATTACCCACAAGTAATTATCCAAATCACAACTCCTCAATGCCTCAATAACCATTAGATATAATGATCATTAATACATCAAGTAAATAGCAGTAAAAGACAATAGTTGCATAACCAATTGCATAACCATTAACCACCAATGTGGTAGTGTAATAACATAAATTGTCTCATGAACCTTGCATCCATTTTATGATTTTCCTTTACCATACAAATTAATCACATACTTTGGACATTATGATTATCACATCAAATAAAGAACCATCATCATCAAGGATTCAACATCACCAAATCGACACAAAAGGCAATCACACCATTGAACACCAATATACCCTGGAAACCCCGTAGGGTGAAAACCAGCAAACGTTTAATTTTATTATTAAACGCTCGTGAGGGTTTTCACCCCTCACTCAATGGCTCATAAGGGATTTCATCCCTTAACCATTGTTATGAAATCATTACAATGAATTATCATTAAGTTATTACATAATTAGCTAAAAGCTAATACATTTTCCATGAAACCCTTTCCTTACATACCGCCACATGCAACATTCGTTGTGGCGTGATTGTTCTAGCATTTGACGATCCTGCAACTCTAACTTATCTGGATGGCCCATTATTCCTTTTCCTGCCACAATGTTAAA
>APFE030428357.1:0-10830 GCA_000404065.3 Pinus taeda
AAACATAAAACAAACAAAGAATATAGTAATAACATGAATTAAATAATGATAATGATTAGTATAATAGTGTTACAAAATAGTAAAACATAAAACATAAATTCGGCCAGCCCCATCACCCCACCTTCCAACCAAACATCCCTCAACCCTCCAAACCTTTATGCTTTTCCTAGAGATGTAGAATTCAACACATCACTTGACTCAAATCTTTTCCTTTGTTGCCTCGATCCTTCGTCCCCTCGATCCTTTGTCCCCTTGATCTTCAATCTTTGGTTCCCTTGATCTTCGATCTTTGGTTCCCTTGATCTTCGATTTTTGGTGTAATGAAATTCATTACCCCAAATCATTAAGCAGGTTGTAGGGGTAACTGTTCCAACCGCCCTTTCTGTATTAAATTATACGATGTTAGGTTTCATCACCAACTAGTGTTTTTGGTACGGAAAGTTACTGTTTTTGTGTGGTTTGAACTATTATATTTTTTACGTGTGTGATTAAATTGGTTGGTTATTTAGATACTTTAGGTGGGTTTATTGAGATTTTCTTTGTTTGCATGTGAATAATTAAATATTTAATCGTGGCTGAATTATCGAGACAATCCCGTAGACTTCGGGGGCAACCTACCGAGTATACACCAAGCCAGCTTGAAGGGATATGAGCTCTTGTATCACCTAGGGATAGTAGAGTTGGGTCACCAGAAGCCGAAGAGTCTTCATTAATTGTTCATCCTGATTATCAAGTATAGACAACGTAGTATATTTCTGAGCCAATTTCACTTTCCGAAGTTATTGGTAGTTTTTCTCCTACTAGTGAATTAGTTGAAGAACCTGAAATTTTTGAGCCTGAAACTAAACCTGCTCCTACTCCATCTTCAAGATTTTCTTCTCCAACTTCTAGTGGTCCTGGTTCACCTAGGGTAGGAAGTATCATTACCCAAAATCTTTCTTCTGGACTCATTTCTATTGAAGAACTTGTTAGTCTGGACGAAGATATAACGCTCCCCAAAAATCAACCGACTTTAGAACTTACAAAGCGTGAATCAATTTTCTACAGTCCTTTTAGGAGTGACGCTTAGTACGTATCATTGACAAACTTTTTAGAAAACCCGGGTCTTAGTTTTTCACCACCTCGAATTCCTTTTCGTCCTACGCCCAGAGGTTATTATCCTCCTTTGAATATGTCGATATGGTCATTCATGTTTTCCCAAACATAAGAAATATTTTTATATGGCACCCCTTCTGTTCCTTCGGGGTATGATTCACTCACTAGTACTTTTTCAGGAGCATCTCCTCGACCAATTGAACATGAGATACCAAATGGTAATAAAGGAACTCAAGCATTGAGTGTAGAGGAAATCCTTATGATGTCTAGTACTATTCCAAACCCACAACCTCAAGGTAGTTAGTTATCGCCTGGGGGGCAACCTCAAGGTAGTCAGTTATCGCCTTGGGGCAACCCCAAGGTAGTCAGTTACCGCCTAGGGGCCAACCTCAAGGTAGTGAGTTACTGCCTGGGGGGCAACCTCAAGGACAATACATATCGCCAGGATAGTACATACCTCAAGGTCAGCCTTAGACTTAGTACATACCTCAATGTCAACCCAAGTATCAATATATACCTCAAGGTCAACCCCAGATTTAGTACGTGCCTCAAGGTTATCAACCTCAAAGTCAGTACCCAACTCAAGGTTTACAACCACCTTCTGGTCAACCATTTGTACAAGGAACTGGAAATGTACCTCTCAATTATCAGCCCTAAACTCAACCCGGTTATGGTCCTCAATATGCTCAACCTTTTATGGGTACATACCCCGGAATGAACATGGTGTGGGATCCATCTCAACAGACTTTGCAGCTGAATGTGTAGTTGTCAAGTCAACCTGAACAACCTTTGGTTTCTGGTCCAACCCAACAACCTGTCCAGCCTACTGTTCAAATTTCTACGCCTGGTGTAGTTCATCAGTGTGGGCCTAGTTCACCTCGAACTCCGCCTCAAACTGCTACTGCAACTACTGTAGCTTATGTTCAATCTACCCCACCTACTTCTGGAGTATCGACAACTCTCGTTTCTACTGTTCCTACATCAGTGCAAACTCCTCAAGCCTCTTTACCACAGTCAGGACCTACAGTTCAGACTTCAGTTTAGATGCCTGTAGGACAACCTGGTCCAGGTACGGTTGTCACAAGTCAACTGCAATTCACTTATCAACCATACTAGGGACAGTATCAATTTGGTCCTACTGTGTAAAACCCGATTTATCAGTATCAGTCGTACCCTAGCTATACTTATCAGCAACCTCAACAACCCCAGTTTGGTTCGGTTAATATTGGTTTTTCGAGAGGATATAATATTCCCAATGCAAATCCAATTCTAGGTTATCCTGAATATCCTCCTCCTAGAGCTGGCCTTGTTACCCAAGGTTTTCGAGACCCTAACCATCAGTTATCTTTTATTGCAACTTTGGATTTACCTAATTTGTCACGCCTTACGAACGATCCAATTAACTATCTTTAGTATTGGCCGCCAATGCATAATAAGTTGCCCAGTGATATCCCGAAGTTTCAGGGTAAGTCAGGAGAATATCCATCAAATCATGTGATGACTTATCACCTCTGGTGTGCATCTAATTCCATTATCGATGATTCAATTCGCTTACGTGTTTTTCAACACACTCTGATTGGTATTGCTGCCAAATGGTACATTGAGTTACCATGAGGCTCTTTTTATAATTTTAGTGAGTTAGACACTTCTTTCTTAACTCATTTTCAGTTGCCTATCAAATACGACAATGGCACAGAATTATTAACTTCATTGAAACAGTCAACGTCCACATATATTTCAGATCATATTCATGAATGGCGATGTAAACGATGTTTAGTGAAAGCTTTTATTTCGGATCAAATTTTAGCAGGATGGTTCGTTAAATCATTATTACCTAAAATCACTGAAGATTAAGTAATTGCTCAGGCTCAGTACCTTGACATTGTCTATACGCAGTCAGGTACCTTACATGAAAAAATCCTCGACCTTCCGAAACACAATCAAATAACTGCAGCTCCTTCAGGGTCTCATGTCGCTGATGGTATGATTGGTTCAGTTAGTACCAAAAGTAAGAAGAAATCTTCAAAGGATTCTTCTCCTATTATAACTTTACCAGATTCCCCAACACGAGACTCTTCCGCTGAAATTCATGCCGATATCCATGTCGTAGAATCATCTATGGCCAAATCAAAACCCGGAGGTAAAAATAAGGGGAAGAAGAAAAATAAACAATACTCAAAAGAGAAATCATATAAAAATGAATCTAGTGAAAAAATTATTAATATAGTAATAACATGAATTAAATAATGATAATGATTAGTATAATAGTTTTACAAAATAGTGTTACAAAATAGTAAAATAGCAAAACATAAAAAAACAAACAATATAGTAATAACATGAATTAAATAATGATAATTGTTAGTATAATACTGTTACAAAATAGTAAAGCACAAAAGAAACAAACAATATAATAATAATATGAATTAAAATTATTAATATAGTAATAACATGAAGTAAATAATGATAATTGTTATTATAATAGTGTTACAATATAGTAAAACATAAAACATAAACAGACAGAGAATATAGTAATAACATGAATTAAATAACGATAATGATAATTGTAAGCATTACGAAATAGTTTTATAAAATAGTAAAAGATAAAACATAAAGCAAACAAACAGTATAGTAATAACATGAATTAAAATTATTAATATAGTAATAACATGAGTTAAGCAATGATAATGATTAGTATAATAGACCCGGATGCGGGTGTTATGGTTTGACATGAATCGCATTAACGCCCCACGCCCAAGCCACATGGCTTCATGCTCCCGCCAGGTGGTGGCCATGGGTTTTGATAATGTTTTGGGTGCCAGTACAAGCAGCGGCATTGAAAGCCCTTTAAGGCAGGCGGATTACCGAGGCTCTGAGGCCAGAACTTCTATCATGGCGCCTCCTTATTACTATTCAGGTAAGCGACCCGGCTCCAGTTTTAATCCTGCGATTGCCCAGGGAATTGTTCAGGGAAATCCTGCGATTGCCCAGGGAATTGTTTAGGGAATTCCCATCCGCGTCGCCATCTCATGCCCAGTGTTCAGGATTGTGAGCTCTACTAAGACGAATGTGCAGGGGATTTGCGGTAGTTGCAGAATTGGTGGCAGGTATATTTCAGTCAATTTCTGTTTGCTCAGTTGTGTCAAGCTCACTTCGCCACTCATGGCTCCTCACGGTGGTTATAAGTCGCCTCGCAGGGGAGGTCACTCTAGCCAGTCCAGCGGCACAAAACAGAGAAGACCGACCAGCGCGAAGAGGATTTCTCCCTTAGCGTGCGCTTCGCCTCCCTCTGGTGCCTCAACGCCTTCGCCTTCCGAGGATTTGGACAACGTGGTCCAAATAGCTACTCTTTGCTATCATCGTCGGACCAACAGACCAGTGATCCGAGCTCGCATTACAGTCATCTTCGATGAGGAGGATGAGGTGGATGACAGTAGCAATCAGGATTCAGGGGAGAAAATGCCCACCACCTCTGATAATTCTTCCAAGGCTCAGGACACCTCCTACATCCCAGAGGTTCAAATCCGAATGGAGGGTGACAGCACTGATTTTCCCTCGGCAGAGCAGGCGGAAGCTGCCAAAGAACTTCGCAGCCTCAAACGCAAAGCTCCCATGGCCTCGGCTGAAGGCTCAATGAAGACTCAGATGGATTCTCATGGCAGTGGCATGCGAATTGAAGAAGAGGAAGACTCGCTGGACTACAAACTTTATCTCAAGTTGCCGCCTGGCTATGACAGCATTGAGGACGTCCCTGTTGGAGTCGAAGTTTCCTGGGAGCCCGACCCGATCCAGGCAGCTGAAGAAAGGAAGCAACGAGCTTTGGCACGCGAGGCTGAAGCGAAAAAGGGCAGCATCAAATGACTATCAGCCTTTCTGGGGTAAGCCTGTACTCAGGAAAACCGCTTCATTTTGTTTTTTCTCTGTTCATTCCTGGTTCGATTGCTTGTTCTCTGAAGCTTCGCAGCTTTGTAAACGCGGTCTCTGATCTCGGGGTCGGATCCTTCTTGTGGGTTGTTGGTCTGTCTAAGTCTTGTGTAATTGGTCCAGGTTGGACATTTCCTGTTCCAGACATTTCTTTTTGAAGTTTTGTTTTTCTGGCTCTTACAAGCAGAAACATCAGATGTAATGAGAATTTCTTGACAGAGAGCTGTTCCATGGCTCTCAGAGGTGTATACCTCTTGTAAATATTTTTTCTCTTTTTTAATATAATAGTTCAGTCTTTACTTAGCAAAAAAAATGATTAGTATAATAGCGTTATAAAATAGTAAAACAAACAAACATAAAACAAACAAACAATATAGAAATAACATGAATTAATTAATTATAATGATTAGAATAATAGTGTTACACAATAGTGTCACAATACAGTAAAACATAAAACATAAAAAAAAAAACAAACAATATAGTAAAAACATTAATTAAGTAATGATAATGATTAGTATAAGAGTGATACAAAATAGTAAAACATAAAACATAAATATTGTTACAATATAGTGGAACATAAAACATAAGACGAACAAATAATATACTAATAACATGAATTAAATAATGATAATGATTAGTATAACACTGTTACAAAATAGTGTTACAATATAGTAAAACATAAAACAGACAAACAAACAAACAATATAGTAATAACATGAATTAAATAAAGATAATGATTAGTAGAGTAGTGCTACAAAATAGTAAAACATAAAACAAACACATAATATAGTAATAACAGGAATTAAAATTATAAATATAGTAATAACATGAATTAAATAATGATAATCATTAGTATAATAATGTTACAAAATAGTAAAACATAAAAGAAACAAACAATATAATAATAACATGAATTAAATAATGATAATTGTTAGTATAATACTGTTACAAAATAGTAAAACATAAAACAAACAAACAATATAGTAATAATGTGAATTAAAATTATTAATATAGTAATAACTTGAAGTAAATAATGATAATTGTTAGTATAATAGTGTTACAAAATAGTAAAACATAAAACATAAACAGACAAAGAATATAGTAATAACATGAATTAAATAACAATAATGATAATTATAAGCGTTACGAAATAGTGTTATAAAATAGTAAAACATAAAACATAAAATAAACAAACAATATTGTTATAACATGAATTAATAATTATAATGATTAGTATGATAGTGTTACAAAATAGTGTTATAATATATTAAAACATAAAACATAAAAGAAACAAACAATATAGTAATAACATGAATTAAATAATGATAATGATTAGTATAATAGTGTTACAATATAGTAAAACATAACAGTACAAAAAAAAAACAAAAACAAAAGATTAGTATAATAGTTTTACAAAATAGTAAAACATAAAACAAAAAAAAACTGTATAGTAATGACGTGAATTAAAATTGTTAATATAGTAATAACATGAGTTAAATAATGATAACGATTAGTATAATAGTGTTACAAAATAGTTAAACATAAAACATAAAACAAACAAGCAATATAGTAATAACATGAATTAAAATTATTAGTATAATAATCTTACAAAATATTGTTAAAAAATAGTAAAAAATAAAACATAAATATTGTTACAAAATAGTGTTACAATATAGTAAAACATAAAACATAAAACAAACACACAATATAGTAATAATAGGAATTAAAATTACAAATATAGTAATAACATGAATTAAATAATCATAATGATTAGTATAATAGTGTTACAAACTAGTGTTACATAATAGTAAAACATAAAACATAAAAAAAACACACAATATAGTAGTAATATGAATTAAAATTATTAATATAGTGATAACATGAATTAAATAATTACAATTATTAGTATAATAACCTTACAAAATATTGTTAAAAAATTGTAAAACATAAAACATAAATATTTCTACAAAATAGTGTTACAATATGGTAAAACATAAAAAAAAGAACAATATAGTAAGAACATGAATTAAAATTATTAATATAATAATACATGAATTAAATAATGATAATGACTAGTATAACACTGTTACAAAATAATAAAACATAAAACATAAAATATATATATATATATATAGTAAGAACATGAATTAAAATTATTAATATAGTAATAACATGAATTAAATAATTATAATGATCAGTATCATAGTGTTACAAATTAGTGTTACAATATAGTAATAACATAAAACATAGAAGAGAGAAACAATATAGTAATAACATGAATTAAATAAAGATAATGATTAGTATAGTAGTGTTACAAAATAGTAAAACATAAAACATGAAACAAACAAACAAACAATATAGTAATAACATGAGTTAAATAATGATAATGATTAGTATAATATTGTTACAAAACATAAAACATAAAACATAAAACAAACAAACAATATACTAATAACATGAATTATATAATGATAATGATTAGTGTGATAGTGTTACAAATTAGTAGAACATAAAGCATAAAACCAACACACATTATAGTAACAACACGAGTTAAAATTGTTAATATAGTAATAACATGAATTAAATAATGATAATGATTAGTATAATAGTGTTACAATATAGTAAAACATAAAACACAAAACAAACAAACAATATAGTAATAACATGAATTAAAATTATTAATACAGTAATAACATGAATTAAATAATGATAATGATTTGTATAATAGTGTTACAAAATAGTGCTACAAAATACTAAAACATAAAACATAAAACAAACAAACAATATAGTAATAACATGAATTAAAATTATTACTATAGTAATAACATGATAACCTCGTGTTGCCACAAAATAGAATGAAACAACAGGCATATCAACATCGTAGTGAAAGAAGTTTTGATGTAGGTGATTGGATATTCCTACGACTACAACCATATAAGCAAATGTCTCTCATGCAAGCTAAGAAGGATAATAAATTATCACCAAAGTATTATGGTCCATACAAGGTGTTGCAAAAGATTGGTGCTATGGCATACAAATTGGAGCTTGCTACAGCTTCTCGATTGCACCGAGTTTTCCATGTTTCATGTTTAAAGAAGGTTATAAGTGACAAGCTCCCAGTTCAAACAATATTGCTAGAACTTCATGAGGAAGGAAAAACCATATTGGAACTAGAAGCAATCACAGAAACAAGAAATCAACAGCTACGAAATCGATCAATTTTGGAGTATCTTATCAAGTGGAAAAAATTATCCACTGAAGATTCCACATGGGAAGATGAGAATTTTATATAGAATCATCCAAAACTACTCAAGCATTGAGGACAACACTTTTTTGAAGGAGAGGGGCATGTTGGGTCCCTATAATACTACTGATTACCCCATTACAATTGTAGTTGTATCCCTTATTAATATTGTTGTGCCCTTGTTGTCCCCATATTGTTATTACTGTGCCCCATAGAATCCCTCTATTCTTATTTTTGTGGCTTTATATTATTATTGTTAGGTGAGTTGGGTTATATTGTGACTACTTAGACTCCTATATATAGAAAGGAGGTTTTGTCATTTGAATCATCCAAGAATTGTTCATTTATGTAATGTAAAGGAGGTTGCCCCCTCGAAGAGGTTGAATTCTAAAGTGTTGATCTATCTTTTCTATCTTTTTCTTGAGCTAGTTTCATAACAGATAGGGTGTATTACTTTTAATTTTTAGGTTATAAGTTATAAAGCACTTTTGTATTTGCTCAATACTTCTCCATGATTCTCTGAAGATGCTGCAACCCCAAACCTCACAGCCATATAAGATAATAGGAGTGACTAAAGTTTTAAAGAGGAACTTCTTTTTATCCCACATTACCAGGTTTCTGCTTTACAATTATTTTCAAGACCAAAATAAGTTTTCCACCCCGCATTAATATTTTTCTCAATGCTATGATTTGAGTTGAGATTGTGATGAATATCAATTCCTAGGTACTTGTCAGAATACACTTTATCCAAGTTATTATTATCATACATAAAATTAGCGTAAGTGTCCTTCTTGGATTTGATAATCATAACTTTTGTTTTGTCAGTGTTAACAATAATACCCATGCTAGAGCAGAAATCCTTAAGAAGCCTAAGCTACTTATGAAGATCAGATGGGCACCTTGCGAAAAGAACAATATCGTCAACACAAAGAAGAAGGATGATGACTATCCTAGCTAAGATCGTGACATCACATCCTGCTTCCTCTAAATAGCCTTCGAGATTATCAATGTAAATGCCATTAGGGTAGGGGAGAGGGGGAAACCTTGTTTAACTCTGATGTTACACTCAATATCTTTCAACCACCCCTCATTGCTCTTTAGCTTGGCAATTACATTCTCGTATAACCTTATAGCGACAGTTCTCAACTAAAGAGGAACCTTTAGCTCTTCTAATCTATTCCAAAGGTTGTATCTAGGAACCATATCAAAAGCCTCTATAAAGTCCACAAAGCAACAAAATAAATTGGATTTATCATTATGACATTACTCTGCAATGATGATACGTGTAACAAGGTGGTCTATTGTTGAGTGATCATAATTGTCTGATAATTGGCTAAGAGAGGGCTGATCATAATTGTCCGATAATTAGAGGGGTTATCTGTATCCCCACTTTCAAAAATAGGGATAATGAGGCTCTCAGTCCAAGGTTTAGGGAACCCTTGCTTGACTGCTTGATTGAAAAGCTTGTGGATGTGGGGGATGAGGACATGACCTCCAATTTTAAGATTTCTGCCTGGTAACCTTAAATGTCCTTATCTTTCCCATTAACGAGGCAATTAACCCCAAAATTAATGTATTCTAAAGAGAAAACTTATTTCGTTGTGAGTAGGGTTTCCAAATTATCCATGACATTTGGAGATTCATAAATCTTTTTAAGATAGGAATTCCAATCATGAAGAGCAATTTTATTATTATCTTTAGTCTTCATAGTCAGAATCTACCTCCAAAATTTCTTAAGAGCTACCTTAGAGAGGTGTAAGAGATTCTCCTACCTTTGACAAATGTGCTACCTCTTTTTCATTTTAGTTAGTGCTTTCTATAGTTTTATCTTGTCCATTTTAAGAGATTCATTAACAACTTCCTTAATTGCTCTCCTCGCACTTTTACAATCTTTGTCATACCATGGATTGGTTTTTCTATTTCTTTTATTATTTGAAACTTCAATTGAGAACTTGTTAATAGAATATGAGAGGGTTGTAGTAAAATTATGATATAGGTCTTCTATGTTGTCTATACTAGATAAAGGAAGAAAATTAATTTATAATTCATTTAGAAAGAGATCATTTTTATTTCTATCAAATATTAAGTTCTTTTGGTTGTAAGTATTATTTTCCGTGGGAACTCTATGCATGAAAAAAATTGAGAGTTATAAGTAAAGGCCTATGATCAAAGTCAGGTTCGTGGTCGTTTAAGATGTCAAAATTTATTATTTCATTGTATAATGGGAGATCATAAATAATGTAGTATACCACGCTACTACCAAGTCGATGGATGCAGGTCATCTTACTGGAATTGGGCCACTTTTTTAGACCGTTGCAAATTATGAGATCCTGATCACTACAGAGCTTGACTAGCTCCAACCCAAACAACTTTTCCCTTAGGTCTTTAGAGCTCCTTTTGTACCTACTAGCAAGAGTAGGGTTTTCGTCTAACCAAAGATGATTAGGGTTGGAATGATTTCTTAGAATAATAGCTTGGTTGTTTGAAGTTCGAGCATTAAAGTCACCTATTAAAAGGACATTCCCATCATTCCTTAGGCTAGAAATACCATTCTCTAAACCATTGTAAGG
>APFE030428358.1:4594-67103 GCA_000404065.3 Pinus taeda
ACACTTTTGGATGCAATACCACGGACCAAAACCATAGGATCAAAAACTGTCGGACTAATACCATGAACCAACCATAAGATTTCCCATGTGTGTGCGCTTTTCTCTACATGAAAGTGTGTGAACGTTTCTTTGCATGAAAGTGTGTGAACTTTTCTCTTCATGAAAGGAACTTTTCTCTGCATGAAAGTGCCTGAACTTTTCTCTGCGTGAAAGGAACTTTTCTCTGCAGGAAAGTGCGTGAACTTTTCTCTGCATGAAAGGAACTTTTCTCGGCATGAAAGTGCGTGAACTTTTCTCTTCATGAAAGGAACTTTTTTTTGCATTAAAGTGCGTGAACTTTTCTCTGCGTGAAAGTCCATGAACCAGAAAATAACTTTGCTGCATTATAATTTATCATCTGAGATGAGTGGGTTGCCATCAGGCACAACATATGTATCATAATGCCAACAATGATAGCCTCCATTGAATAAAATCTCACGCAGCTGCAAGCAACTCAGGAAAGCATTTAGAGTAGCAATTCAATAATAGCAGTCACCGAACAACGCATAGAGGAAGTTCAGCAGGCTGCCGCTGAGTGCGCTACCGAACTTGCAGCTATCCAATCAGAGTTAGGAGGTCTTCGTGCAAATATGTCTGCACCTACAGAGTGACTCAAGAGCGAGTCATGATGTTTGTGTTGGGGACCTATTGGGCTTACGGATTTCCTAAATTTATTATCACCGAAAGGAGGCACCCACATCGGATTTGGAAAAGGAGGAGGACAATGAACAAAAGGAGTAGTAGGTTCCTCATCTAAAATTAGAGGTACTTCATGATTTATAAAATTTGTGGAAGTAGAAACATTAGGGGGTTTAGATTCACCATGCAAAGAGATGTGAACCAAATGCTTAAAATTGCATTTAAAGAAATCCCAATCTGTGTCTTCTCCCGAAAATTCATAACAAAGGTGAAGGAATCAATCGGAAAAATCCTCAACTGATTCATTAGGTTCATTTTTAGTTGATTAGTTATTTTAAGAACATCCTGGTAATCGTACCTACCAAATGCTTTATGAATCTCGTTCGTAATATGGTTGAATGAATGGATAGAAGCAACGGGTAATGTATGACACCATCGATTAACGCGACCTTCAAATGTGAGGATGAGTAATCTAGCCATGACATCCTTACAATGTATTCTGTTAAAAAGGAAAAAATGGACAACTTGAAATAGATGTTCATGAAGAGTTAATTCACCCTCACCATAAAACTTAAATTGGGACAGGTTATGAATAACTTTCATATGGATGGTAAGATTGAGCTCTTTAGAAAAACATCCTGAGATTATGATTTGGGGAAGGGCCATTTTGAATAAGAGATTCAAAGTAGACTCAATGGGCATAGCTTGTCACCTGGCCCTCCTTCTAGCGCCATTTTGGTGATGGTGTTTGAAATTTTTCAACCAAGGGGGTCTCCCCAATGTGAAGTCCCAGTTAGACCTCACACTAGTTGGAATAGGAGCCCCATTCGGAATACTGGCTCGGTTTCCATATATTCTTACAGATTTGCCTTGGCTTTAGATGTCAGCAAGAGAGAGAGAAGCGTGTATGTGCCTTTATGGAAAGAAAGTAATTGTGCCTGGTGAATGTTCGATTGCAAGTGTATCAAGGTTCTTCTACTACAAGGAGACGAAAGGTGAGCCTCTAAGAGAGAGGTAATAGTATCACACCAGTAGAAGCACACACAAGCAAATGAGAACTGCCTAAAATCAAGAAGAATAGTCCACATAGATGCGACAATTGTTATAACCATTACAACATAGCTTCAATTAGATAAGCACTAAAATAACCGAAATATTTCAACTACTTTAGTACAGGTGCAATCAAACATGAACCATAAATATTCACAGAAGAGTCTTACGAATATTCATAATCCATGCATGAAAACTATTGGCCATTAGGCTTCAAGTATTAAGTAAAAGCCTAAAGACACATGAATACAATGAGCATCACTAGCTCAAATAGTGGAGCATTGGAGCCACGACTTGCTCCCCAAAAGTACTAACTTTGTCTCTCTGATTCCTTATGGGAGAAGCTTATTGAAAATGCAACAAGAAAACCCTAATTTAATTTGTCGTTGAATTAAATTTGGAATTAAATTGTAATTCTACATCTCATGACAACTTGTAATAGTTAACTAAGTTAGTTTGACTTAGTTAGCTTAGTTAATTTGAGTTGAGGGTCTAACTAGAGTCATATAGAGTGTCTCCTCCAATTAGGAGCACTATTTGAGTTTATTTTGAGTTGTAATTATTTAATTCAGTCCAACTGAGTTAAATTCAGTTAAACTAGTTCCAACTAATGGAGGAATTAGTGGGAGATCCATAAGTGAGGTGTAACCCGCAATAGTGGGGAGTAACTTGAAGTAGTGGGGTGTGACTTAATGTAGTGGTGTGTGACTTACTGTAGTGGGGTGTAACATGTGATAGTGGGGTGTAACATGCAATAGTGGGGTGTAACCTACAGTAGTGGGGTGTAATCTGCAGTGATCAACGAGTAAACTAAAGATTCATTCATAATTAACTCATGCACGTTAGATCAGAGAAAGACCAAGTTGATATTGGAGTTCTGGGGTAGTGTACTATCAATTTTAAAATCATCTAAATTAAAATGATGTTTCATGCAATCAGAGGAAGGCCTATGAGGATTACACAATTCATTATTGTGAAATTTCCCAATTAAATATGGGTTAATTCCGAAGGGAACAATGCAAGGAAATAGGAGCTTGGAAGGTAGAAAAATTGGCTAAGTATTGGCTTGACCTTGTTTAGGAAGCAGTGAGATAGATAGAGATAGTCCAGAGGTTGTTTGGGCTTGAGCAAAGCATTGTAATCTTCTCATGTTTTCTGATTAATGCAATATATAGATAGTAGGGGTTTTTAGCTGTAGGTTTCCCCAGAAAATCATTGTGTTATGTGTGATTTAATTCTTTATCTTATATGCTTCATGATTTCATTGATCATTTATTGTTTCCGCTAATGAGTAGAGTAGAATCAAGTCAATTGTTTTAGCATATTACAATCTGCAGTTTGAATCTACAAGGAAATTCTACAAGCCAAGGTGGAAAGTCCTTTGTTCATACAATGAGGCTTCACCTCCTTGTGACTCTTTGACTACCCTCATGATTGGTTGACTTCCTATAACTTTTCGCCTTTAAATGACTTTTCATATTTTATATGTGTCCTTTGGAATTCCACTTTACAATACATTTTGAATAGATGATTAATCCACAATAATGGTGTGATATATGATAACTCATGACAAGACATGACATGATACGACTGACATGGACTTCATGATGAGATGGAAATGTGAATCCATTCTTGCTACTCCTTGCTATGTGTCTTCTTGAGTATGCTTTTATTTCCACCTCCATATGGCTTAGAGGTGATGAGTCTTCAATGATATCAAGTCTTGAGTTGTGATTGCAAACTGGTGTCCCTTTGATTTGTGTTGATTGATCAACTTGCATAACCAGCTACAAAGATGTCTTTCAGCATGTTTCCTTTCTCTATCTCTTTCTTCATCATCTTATCATGGACTAATAGAGAATCTTCATCTACAATTCAATCATGACATGACAATATCAGTTTGATGAACCGCTAGTCTAAGATGATACATGTTGATCCACTGACTGAGCTTGAACCTAGTTGCAGGTTGAGGGAGAGGCTTAGTGATTGTGAAATTGCGTAGCTCAAGAAGTCAAGGGTGAAGCTTGAGCCTTGAGACTGCACAATGCACATTCCAGGTTAGACCAGGCAGACAGATTGTGTAGTTTTGGGACTCAGTGAGCCGAGCTGAGGAGTTTTGCACTATTACAACCAACTGCACAGTTCTGGGAGGAAGAGCAGACCTGGTGATTGTGCAATTGCACATATCAGGAGCTCAAGAGTTGGGTTTGAGCTCATATATTGTGTAATGCGCAGTTGGGGCTAGGCTGGAGGGTTGAATTGCGCAATTCTGGAGATCAAGGTCAGGGCTTGGGCACTACGACTACGCAGTCCTAGGAGGCAGGAACTATGCATTGCAGCTTGATGGATGGAACTATGAAATGCGCAATTCAAGAGGGTCAGATGAGGCTAAGTTTCTGAAAAGTTTCTAGAATTTGGTTAAGTGTGGGACCGATGATGCTACGGTGAACAATGATATGACTTGACTGTAATCACACACTTAGAACACTTGACAACACAACAACGTAGATCATTCAGGACACATGAACAACACATTTCCCTCAGTGCGATAACTTTTTCAATGACTTACGACAAGTGCAACATTAAAGATGCACTTTGTGACGACTTACGACAAGTGTAATACTAAAGATATACTTTGCGACGACCATGACAACACTTGTGTGACAGTGCTTACAACTTTGGGAATGACTACGATGAATGTTTACATGGTAAGATCAACTCATTTACATAAAGGAAACCACCAAAACAAGCTCATATACATCGTGCGACACTGACATGTGAAAAGATGACATTTATATTTTCTTGCAAACAGGACCAAAAAACTTAGTGAAAACACATGCAATGGATTTCAATGTTTGCAAAGACAATATGCAAGACCAAGGAAGGCTCCAAAATTTGGTGTAGGCCAAAATTTTGGAGGGTTTTGTAGAAGTGACAACACCTAGAAAATCAGTTAGATCATAGAATGGTGGCACCCAAGGAGGTAGCTCCATCTTTTTGTAATTTATTAGAAGTAAGGTTAAAGTAATAATCTAAGATAGAAAATATCAATAAGAATACCCCAATGGAATCACCAACATATACCTTATTTACCTTACTTCTTACCTTGGAAAGTGGTTTCTTTAGTTGCACCTCATTAGATTTTGTTGAAGTGGAATCAATATGTGAGATCCTGCGAGTTAGAAATAATAATACCAATATCACCAAGATACAAAAGAAAAAAATCTTACGAAGACAATGTTGTTGAATATCAAATTATTTTACCTATCCCCAATAATGATTCTAAAAGACATTATAGATCTTATTAGCAAGTTTGCTAAGGTCCAAACACACTATCGGATGGGGACACAGAGGGAAGAGACCCATTTCCAACTCGACTCAAACTCCCATTCTTTAAACTTAACCACCTCCTATACAGTAAACAAAGTATTCACAATAATAACTCCGACTAAGACTAGTGCCTTAAATGGGGTCGAGAAGGAGTGACAGATTTAATGTATGGGTTTTTCGTGTTGTTTGATTGTATGATTTAGTAAGAAAAAAATAAACATCATATAAAATGAGACCAAATGACAAAAAATATACTATGTAATCTATCAAATTTGATGTAGAGAAAATGTCATAACCAATTATGGTTTTACTTTTCAGTTTGGACTATTAGTTAGGAAATTATAGGACAAATTAGTTTGTTGTCCTATTATATCAACCTACTGTTAGGTCCCTATAACGTTAGTGTGGTGTGATATTCCCACTTAGCAATATTGCTAAGGGAAATATCAATCTTGCACAATTTTGTCTTATGTCATGTTTGCACTTAGGAGATGTGGGTTCAGAGGTCCCACATGAATTTTTGGATTAAGTGGGAACCCAAACATTAGGAAGGAAGGGAAATATTGCAGCTCTAGTGGAGCGTGGGGTCCACCCCATGGAGAATTATGACCCACATGTGGAAGACACTCTCATTGGAGCAAAGTTGGTGGGGAAAGTAGATTTGGGCCCACATGGGCATCTTGGAGGCTCTTTGATAAATAGATCAAGAGGCACTCATTTTGGTCATTCATTCATCTATTCAGAACTTATGTCTTTGACATAGCATGCTTGAGCGGAAGTCAAGTCTATAGTGTTATTTAGCGCATGAGTGTCTCCGAGTGAATATCTCAACCCTTGCTTCAGTGGACTTCGAGTGCCATCCTAAGGAGGGATTCCTACCTATACCAGTTTGTATCGACAGTAGGGAGTGTGAGTTCGTGGAGAGAATTGGCATCAACATTACAAGGATTGTGCAACTCTTGGAAGAGGCACACTTGGAGGTTGTTGAGTGAAGGGAATTAGGGATTGAAACTTGAGGTGGAGTCTGGGGAAGTGTTGTAGAGAAACAAACACAAACTTTTCTTCAGGTTACATCTTCTGCTTGAGGAGGAGGGCCAATCATTTGCGGGTCAATTTTGGAGCATCAAAACTAGGACAAACCCTTTCTGGGTTTTTCTAGGTTTATTGAGGAGAGGCCAAGATTAATTTGGCATAATTTTCTAGGAATATTTGAGGGTTAAAATAGAGGTCCCAACTTAGCCAGTAGCTTGAGGAGCTAGGGGAAAATTGAGCCAAAATTCCAAGGTCAACATTTGGCCAATTCCTTCGTGGGATTTTGTAGGTTATTGGTGGAGAGACTGGGTTTAATTTCCTATAATTTTTTGAGCACCCAAGGAGGCCCTAGCAATAGTTCTTTGCAACCAGCAGCGTATTTTCTAAGTAGTTTCAACGCAGATCCAAGAGAGAACAACATAGATTTGAGAGGGATTTATTATTTCTTGTTTGGGATTAGCTAGATTGCCTTGAGCAATCCCCGGTGCACTCTTTCTAGCACCACATTGTACCCTCTTATTTATTAATAAAATGGCTCAGATCAGCATCATTCATGGAGATTTCTAGTTGTTAAATGTGTTGTAAATGTTTGCATGTGTTTTTATATGTTTGCTTTGTTTATCATTGTATATTTCCATTAGAGTCTAAATTACACAAATGCTCAAGTGCTATTGTGGACTAGAATTCCAGAGGCTAAAACACTAGTCCTACATTATTCTCTAGATTGAACTTATGCCCACAAATGTCTTAGCAAGAGGAATTTGAAAATGTTACTAGGAGCATCGAGACACTGGTAGGGCTTCTCAAAGATTGGTTGTTAGCAAGAAGAAATAGTAGTTCTCGACCCACAGATGAACAAAATAGGAGGAGCATTATTGTTGAATGAAACATTAGTAGTAATATCGTAAATATGAATATGGGAGGTGGAGGTAGTGACGAGATGAGAGATAACATACCTCTGGAGGAGGTAGTTCATCTAGATACATTCTAGCTGATTGAGCATGACACTAATGGAACACAAGAGGAGCATGAGGATACACCTAGTGTGATGCAGTAGTCATCCCTGTTGGAGTTTCCTTTGGTAGCCCTAGTAGGCAGATTGGAGGTCTCATCCATTGATGAGGTATCCATTAATGAGGCATCCCAATCTATATGATAGAGCTTCAGAACAACAACCACCTACAATTGATTGATGAGTATGTCTTTCATGTTGGATTATCTATGGAGAAGCAGTTGGAGGCTCATGTCGAGCCCATGATGGAAGAGGATGTGCATCCATCCTTTGGGCTAGCCATCTATGAGGGGAAACATAGAGACCACACATTGGGATTCGAGCATAGTTCGCTTCAAAAGCACACTGACAGGATCTACAGCATTATCAGCCCACTATTGGGTCAACTTTTCCATTGGAGAGAGGGAGATAGAGATACCTAGTCAGATCTCATGTGTTGACCTAGATAGCGGGATGAGATGATGATAGTTGCAAAAGGTGCAACATCCACATGTCGAGGTTATTCTGTGCAGGAATTCATGCAGTCAATCCCTCTCTTGGGGTTAGATGGTGAGAGATTCTGAGTTGGTACCAGGTGGACTGGAGTGGACTCATGGAGACAGTCATAGTCTAGAGTAAAACTCAATGGGAACTCTTAGACATCGAGGGCACTGGAGGCCCAAGTTGGCATTAGGATCCAAGTGGAGCTCCCTATCTGATATCATACATGTGGGATGGATATGACATGGACGAGGTTGTCAACCCAGTGACTAAGCACATACATTCCCTCAGTAAATTCCAGTCAGTGTTAGCGCACAAGCAGTTTGTGAGTAGGCTCCATGGATTGAATTGGCATGTTGGTTATGCATGGGGTCACAAGATGATTAGCATTCTCTGGCAGAAGTTGGTGGGAGGATGTAGCATGGGTATGCCACCAGACCTGCCACTGTATGGAGATGATGTTCTCCCATTGGGGTATTAGGAACAAGAGTCACTGAGGATCGGCACAGCAGAGATATCCCCTCTAGCAGATGTGGAGTTAGGCCGCTCAGTTTTACCAGGGCAGATGAGGGAGTGTAGATCACTTCGTGGCAGGTATACAAGCAACATGGTGGTCATATGGGCATATATGGGATTCCCTATGGTACATGGGGACATGGCATTGGGCATTCGTATCCAAGGGTGCATGGAGTTGTGCCACGGAGTCCAGTGCCTTACAGTGGAGTGTAGGGGTACATACTTATGTGCAGCTAAGCAATATGATTCACAATGAGATGAAATAGTGCTTCCACCAGAGAGATATCCTGAAGAGGGCATCAGGCACACCATTGGGTTTGGAACACTGAGATTTGGAGAGCGATTTGATCACAGGGTTGACCACGAGCTTTCATTTATCACTCTCCACCATTGTACACTAACAAATTGGACTTGGATATCATCTCTTGATGCTCTCATCACGAACAACAGGACCCATGAGGTTCATCTGAGACAGTTGGATGGGACATAGTGCATTGGGAGAGAGGCTTTCTAGTTGTGGCATATGGTCAAGACGTTAGTTGGTGGATGCATGCTTGGGGGTAGGCTGATCTCGTGCAAAGGTAGCACTTGCACCACCCTTGAGCCCACACTCAGGGTGATACATGATCCCCTTTTGCTGAGATATTTTGAGGTGTCTCTAGAGCATCTACAACAGTTGGTGGACCTTGCTTATAGGCAGATGTTTAGACTATGGACAACATTAGGGAGCACTTTAAGGAGGCAGGAAGACATATCCCACTATGATATGGTCGACGCATGGTTGTGTTATATTGATTGCACGCAGGAACCTGAGACGTGGTGTAGGTTGGTTCCATCAGTTATCAAGACTATGCAGCAGTCGTTTTGGTTGTGGGATTCAAGGGTTTGGTTGGTCAATTAAACACTTGGCTTTGTGGTGAGTGGGATCAAGACAGGGGATGACCCTGTTAGGGTCCTATAATTTATAGAATCTCAAGGTAATTGAGTATTGTATCTCAGGAATATTATTTTGTAAATATTTGTCAATCTACCAATGATTTCCAAAAACAAAAAACAAAAAAAACAAAAATGAAAAGAGGGTATAAATAAGAAAAAGAGAAAAATAAAAAATATTGAAAAAATAAGAAAAGATTGAACCCCACCAAAACAAAGAAAAGTAAAAAAGGAATAATAATGAAAGTGTTGCATGTCTAAATGCCACTACTCATAGATAGTTTTTGCTTCATTACTGAAAAATAAAAGGTTGTGTGCAATTTGTTCAAAATGCCATAATCAATGGCTTTTAGTTTAATCATACAGTGTAATCATGATGAAATTCCTTTAAATTTTTGTAAATTAAGTTAGAGAATAAAGACTTACCCAACAGTTTAATCTGAGTAAATCACTTGTTAGGTAGAAAATGACATTGATCCAACTGTTTAATCTGGATCAACAGAAGAAATAAGGGATGGGTTATATAGTTCTTTTTATTCTGTATAAAAAAAAAAAAAAATAATGTGGGTATGCTAGTCTAAGTGCACCCTAGAGTGAAAAATAAACAATGTTAGTTTAGCTAAGGGTAGGTAGATAACATCATTTGTAAATGTTTTCTTATATCATTTTTATCCAAAGTTTGATCATAGGATAAAAAGGTGAATATGTGTGTTATGGGGATAAAGTCTTTCATATGTTTTATATCCCTTTTATCCTAAGTTGGGAATGCAAAAGTTATTCATGTCGCTTATGGTTAAAATGCATTTTGGGTAGCAGCATCGGAATTTGATCCCGCACTTCATCCACGGCCCTTATCTGCTTTTGTCCCTCCCTCATCATCCTACCTTTACCGCCAGGGGTGTCCAAAAAGTTTTTTTTCCCACCAGGCCCCATCCCCTACGTGTTTCCCTCTCGTGATTTTGCACCCACCCTCACCAAAACCATAAACTGCTTGCTACCCCCTCTGGAAACCACCTTTCCCTCATCCACTCTATCGTGCCCCACCAAGATTCCTCCACCACTGTCCATTTAGCACATTGCATAATTGTTTAAAAAATCAAATGTTTTCTTGGCCAAAACGACCATTCTCCATTAAATGTGGATTCTCTTGGGTAATCGTTCAAAAACTAACAGTCCCACGCCATTCTCAACGGGATTATTCTCATTGTTTCAAGACCTCTCAACCTATCGTTCTCATCCCTTTTCACTCGTGTTTTTCTATTATTGCTAGTTTCTGCACAACGATCTGTCTCAGAGAAATTTTGCAG
Source organism: Pinus taeda (assembly GCA_000404065.3). NCBI lineage: Eukaryota > Viridiplantae > Streptophyta > Pinopsida > Pinales > Pinaceae > Pinus > Pinus taeda. The sequence goes on from APFE030428358.1 coordinate 14,933, forward strand.
CCAGATCATGACAATAAAACTAACAGTTCCCTTTCCTTCTCACCTGACAGTTTGTTATCCAAATTGTTGCTCGGTAAGACCCTCTGATTGATTTCTTCTTGTTTTCCACTCAATTCCTCTTGTTCTCAAATTTTTTACAGTCATGCCTCTAAAGACTAAGACTCAAGATAAACTTGTTAATCCTTTAATTTCCCCTTCTGTAGATTTAGATCATATACCCTTAGCCGATAGGGATTACAAGATTAACGAAGCCTAATGTGACTGTGATTTTCTTGAGTTATATTGTTGGCTTGAAGGTAAACACACAGACAAAATGGATGAAATTGGGCTATGGGAATCCATTCTCCCCCATTATATTTTCCCCTTGACATTCAAAGCCCTATAATTTACCAGAAGGTGTCAAGCATGTTATGTCCCTGCCTAAAGAGCTATTATTTCCCCTACAGGTGACATTCTCTTAGCAATTACTACCAAATCCATTGACCAAATGATGTTGGCCCCCACTATGGAAAATGATGCTCCTTTCTCCCTAGAAGCCCTCATCCAGCTTTACTAAAAGCTAGATTTTGCCACTAGAGCCAGAATCTTTGAGATTTTCTTGCCATAGAATGCCCAATTACCCAAAAAGAATCATCCATATCCCTCTTCCATCTTCCCTGATCAGGCCAAGCAAATTATATCCATGATTTCCTACATTTTAGGCTATTATTCTGATTAGTGGGTAGATGAGCCCATTTTAGGATTCCTCTCCATATTTTCCACAGACAACAAGCCCTCCTTGGTGTTCAATTTCAGTCAATTCTTGGTTGTAGTATTCATGAAAATTTCATAAATTTTCGTACAGAACAAGTGTTCATTTACACCTTTATTTTGATTTATATGTTCCTCTATTATCAGGTAGACAAATTCAGTTTTTCATTGTAGAAGCTTGATGATGCAGGAAATGAACAACTATTATTCTTTTGGACCTCATTGGTCATGAGAGAACAAAAGAATTCACTTATAAGTAGTTTATTGAAGATTTTGTTCATCCAGCCATGAACATTCTGAATAGTGCAATACATCCCAGGATCAATGAGGAAATCAAGAGAATTTTACATTTAACAGATCAGGAAAAGACCGGTGATTGGTATTTATACCAAAATCAGAGTGTATGGTTGTGAATTGGCACCCTATAAACTCCCCAAATACCTCCCAGTGAGGATTTTTCCCCTGGAGTATATCAGACATATGTTTAATTCAGATGAAATCCACTTTGTTGTGGCCAAGAAGAAGTCACAATTTAGAATAAAGACCCAAGTGGGCCCGTTTGTATGTAACGCAAGAACAACAGGTGAGGAAGCACACATGATACTTAAAGAAATGAAGTTCAATCTGATCTTTACATGGTCTGATGACCCCTGTGGCATCATTTCAAACCTCAGAGTAGAAAACAAAAATAATCCTTACATTCATACTTCAAGGCTAGAAATAGAGAAATATGTTAATCAGCTGGAGTGGACAGAAAATACCTTACAGGAAGCTGAAGAAAATCTTGTATCTACTTCTAGTTTGTAGACTCTTATTCCTCAAGAAAAATCCAACAAAAGACAAAGGGAGGAAGGATCATCATCAAAAACTAGGATTGAAGTCAAATAATTCAGGATCAGCTATAGGAAGAGAGCAAAGTTGACTCCTAGAGTAGAATTGGACAAAGAGACTGAGGAGCAGGCTCCCATCATTATCACAGATTCACCACCTGCAACCAGCAAATTCACAACATCTCCTAATGAACCTTCATCTTCATAGGGTCACAAGGAAACTGAGCTAGAATCACATAATGTCCAAACAGACAATGACAAGACAGTCTTTGATAGGTACAGGGAGATAAAGCTCAGAAATGAGATTTTAAAAAATAGTACCTATAACCAATTATGGAATCAGACCTATAGCTCATAGAGTAGGTTGTTGTTAGTCTTTGACACAGAACATGGAAAAATGCAGATGACCTTTCTTGAGGCCCGGATTCCACAGCCAAAAGCAAAAGCAGACTACAAGAGCACTACTTTTGAATTCAACACAAATGGGAGACATCCCATTGATCAAATGGAGATGCACAAGAAAATCGGTGAAATGATACCCTCCACTTTGACTAACACTGCTATGTCACTATCTGAATTGTAGGTTTCATTTTCTAATGTTCAATCACGGTTGAAGATGGAGAAAGTGTCCTCCTTAGCCAAAGATAAGAGGATCAAGTATTTGGAAGACTTGGTGATTAAGATAGGGTATGACCCTAAAGATGTCAATGTTGTTGAGGAGATTATTAAAAAGAAACCCTGGACATTGTAGCCTTAAGAAAGCAGCTCAAGCTACCATCCACATAAGATCCAATGACCAAGGATATTGAAGAAAGTGAAGCACAAAAAGCAAATATGATGAAATTGGTCATAGAACAGAATATACAGATTAGGCAGATGGAGGCAGAGCCAGAGAAAATGATAAAGGAGAAAAAAGAGAGTTTGAAGATGGCCATTGTCGCCCTGCATGCCATACCTATTTCTCAACTTCCATCATCAGGGACAATCATTACAACCACTTCTTCCACTCATATTGCAAGTGCTAAATAGGTAACAAAGACACTACAGAACATGTCACTCCAGTCAAAGGAGATTGAGACTTTATAGGGCCAACTCAAAGCTTTGGAAGTGCAAAAGGCTAAAGCTGAAGCTACTCGAGTTACTGAAATGAAGAAATCCCAGAGGTTGTTGGAGAAGTTGCAGAAAGTAGAGAGAGACACTTCAATAGACCTTGGCCCAAGCGAAGGAAACTATTTGCATGAATATATTAGACTCTATGAACGAGATTTGGCCTTCTATCCAAATCATATTTGAACAAAAAGAGATAATAAAAAAGGCTACAGAAACTATTGTACAGGGAAGAGAGAAACTAGGAGAAATTCCCACAGAAGCCTCTAACATAATCAGGTTCTTGAACTCTAAGTCCAAGTATGAGCTGGAAGAAGTAGGGAACACTGACAGGACTGCTACTATTTTGTAAGTCAAGAAAGTATTAACAAAGAGAAATCTCATTAATCAATTGGAAGAAAAGTATGAAACCTTAGAGTTGCAAGTAAACAGGTTCACAAATAGAATTGAAGCATTAATCCAAAAGGGAGTGCCCAACATTTATGTTATAAATGACAAATTGAAAGAAGTGGCTAGAAGCAACATCAAGTTCAATGGAATTAAGGACAGTATGATAGAAAATGCGTTTTTGGAAATTATGTCAAACGAATTCCATGTATAGAATGAGGTAAAACACGCTTTTACCATGAAGCCAACTTTTGCCAAATACACAAAGGTAGATAAAATTTACTCAGGGTAACAAAACTAACAATACCAGATGAAAAGAGATGGGAAGAATTGGTCGATTTTCTAGATCAAAGGATAATTCAATGACAGTAAAATAATTGTCAGCGCAGCAGCGAACGCGACAGTCAGTTTAGCATCGCAACATTATTTTGGGTTGACTCAACAACCGAAACCATCTAAACAGGTCCACATTTCATTTCAATTGCCTACGTGGCATATTTATCTGCCATAATTGGATCATATTTTTTGTAATTAGGCTAATAATACTCTATCAGAATGACTGTGATTTTGTAAAGGATTTTTTTAATTTTCGTTATAAATACTTCATTGTTTAAAGTATTAAGGGTTGATTTCTGAATGTAATTTTTGATGTATATTGTATTTTTCAAAGTACTAGAGCATCAATAATACAAGGACCTTTCACAGGATTCATGTGGTGTACTAAATGGTGATGTGTCTCTTCTGTCTATTTGTTTAAACATTGTTTTTCCTTTCTTCGTTATTCTAAATTTCTGAATTAATCAACAGAAACTGTGATAAATAGGATTTGTTACTTAGAGCACCATATTTTGGTTGTTCATAATTTTAATGTTTTCCACTGAAGTCAGATCAAGGAATTCTTAATTTTTCCTTGGTTTCTACTGAACCTTACACTTCTGTTATTCCACCATTCATTTAATTTCTCAAAAGATCCAGTTAGTGCAACCTAGCTTTCCCTGAGAGAACTCCTCTAAAAATTGATGCAAAACTCCAGTTTAGTTTATAGACTCCATAGCCCAATGGAATTGTAACACTCAAATCAACCAAACCTTTCAAACAAAACCAACAAGTACAATCATAACTAGCCTAACACTTACACTAAAACAAAGCTAAATTAAACAGAGAGATCCCTCTCTGAAGCTGGCATGGCTAGATCTTAGCTTCCAAAGTGGTTTTGATGTTTTCCAATGTGTTTACTCCCTTAACCTCAAAAATACAAAACGACAACATAGTGGCGACCATACTGGGGAACGAAAACTATTTAGAGTGAATAATAATTATGCCTTGGTATCTTATCAGTATTTCTATAAAATTAAAACTTATATATCATTATGAAATACATTATCTAAGGTGTCCGCATGGGGTAGCTCAAGTGGCAGTGGCCATGGAAATGAAGTCTCACCGAACCGGAAGTCTTGGGTTCAAATCTTGGGCTACCCTTCCCCTGTAGTGGGGTATGTAATGGACATGTAAATCGGAGAGTCCTACCAAAGCTTACAAAAAAAAAAGAAATACATGATCTAAGGTTGTTATTTTGTAAATATTTAGTGTATCATTGATTTGATTTTTATTTGTGTGATGATTTTTAATAGACCTGGCTCCCAAAATAATTTTCACTAGAGCTCACCTTGATCCTAACCCTGTTGAATTCATAGATAATCCAGAAAAATTGGTGAGAAAGAGAAGTTTTACAGAGCGTCAAGGTAGTAATAGTCGTCTTAATAGATTTAATTCCCTTCGTGAGAATAGTCCTTTGTCAAGGTCTAACTCTCTTCCATAGAAATTTGAAACTATTCAGGATATAGACTTTGATTTGCCTTTCCAGCATAGTTTGTTTAGATCAAAATCTGAGGCTTTTGTAGATTAGGCTGCCATTGATAAATCCCTACTGCAACCATACATACCCCAAACCCAGCTTCTTGAAACAGATCCTGGTCTTGAATCCTTACAGCAATTTGACAAATTACAAGGTCTAGTTTCAATTTTGGACCAAGCTATTGGAGAAAATTTTATTCAACAATCTGTGAATTTTCTGCTTTAACAGTTGTAGCAGCCTCGTTGTCTTCCCAATCTTCCTATTCATTTCATCTACAGCTTCCCAATCCTACTCATTCCATAGTTTCAACTTCCTCACCTGTGATATCTCAAACTATTATTCCTATTATCCCTGTAGTTATCAAAACTACACCTACATTAGGTCCATCCTCTAGTCAATCTTCCAGACCAATTATGGCAAGTAGGTATGCACCTTTGGTGTTTCCAGGCCAGCTAAATGTTATGTCTGGAGATTACAAATCTAAAAGTGTGACCTTTGATAACACTAGTTCTTATATTGCTCAGCAGCATGTGGATAGAATGAATGATGTGTTTGACCTTCAAGAAGTAGATGAAGCCAATGTTAAAATGAGATTGTTTGCTCAGAGTTTAGGAGGTGATGTCAAGAAATGGTTTATGGGTTTACTTGCAGGAAGTATAACCAACCTTGATGCTTTCCATCAAACTTTCTTAGCTAGATGGGAGATCAAGAAAAATCCACTTCAAATCCTAAATGAATATAAAAGATTGAAAAGAAAACCAAATGAGAGTGTGGAAGAATACTATGAATGGTTTAATATTGTTTACAATGCTATTCCACAAGACATCAAGCCCTCCCCTGGCCTAGCTTTAATTGATTTTCCATATGGTTTCGATGTAGACATGGATTATCAACTTAGAGGGAGACTCGACAACTTTGCAAGAAATGGAAGCAAGTTCTATCAAAGTTGAAGCAAACATCCTAGCCAAGAAGGCCAAATTAAAATCTGAATGCATGGTTACCATAAAAGAAGAACCTTCTACCTCTGTTTTTTATCATAAAATTGATAACCTAGTGAGAGTAGTGAATTAGATGACGCAAAGAGTAAAGGTAAATGACCAAAATCAAGTGAGAGAGAACCAAAATTCTCCTCAAAATAGAAACCAAAAATTTAGAAGAAATGATCCCAAATTAAACAAAGAGAACAAAAGGGTCCAGGCCAGCAGGTTTGGCCTCCTTTTCAGGAAAATTGCACAGAGGATGAGGGGAATATTGTTGAAGATTTGGATGATAATCATTAAATCTGATGGGGATAAACAATGATGAAACAATTTTCCTCACTCAATAGGAGAAAGAGCTTTTTCTCTTAGCTCAAACTGAACTAGATTCTGAAGAATCAGATGCATATAAACAAGGGTTTGAAAATGCCATAATGGAAGTCCATAGGCAGTATACCCTTAGGAGCAAAAAGAACCCAGACTCTCTCAACACCAAAAACTCAAATAATACTGCTATGAAATCATCTGAAATTGATCCTAGGAAAACCGCAAATAGTCTTCCTAAGAAAACTGTGGATAATTTTGGTAAGAAAAAAGTAGAAATGCATGTCAAGAAGATAGTTGATAGTGTTTCTAAAACTACTCAAACAAATATCCCAACCACCAGTCAACAAAAAGATCCTATAATAAAGAAAAACATAGATCAATATGAACTTCTCAACTTGACTAAGATTCAAACATCATTCAACATTGATAATCAATTAGCAAAATTGAAAATCCCTATTCCTCTCACAGAGTTATTGAACAAAAACATGTATAGACCCCAAGTAATGAAATTTTTAAACATAGGGGAAAACACTCTGTAAATCTGAATGATGACCAGCCTAAACTCTTATTTGGACTGGAAGCTGAAGGAAAACCACAGGAAGGGGGTGTTCCTCCATTCTATGTTAGCCTGAATATTCATGACAAAATTCTCCATAATGTTATGCTAGATTTAGTTGCCTCCCACAATTTAATGCCTAAATTTGTTATGGAAAAATTAGGACTTGACATTACTAGACCTTATAAATACGTGTATTCCTTTGATTCCAAGAAAGTTAGATGCCTAGGTCTTATCAAAGACCTATGTGTTACTTCATCTCAAATCCCTGCCAAAAGTCTAGTAATGGACACAGTGGTTGTCGATATTCCACCTAAGTATGGCATGTTGTTGTCATGCTCATGGGTGCTAAAATTGGCAACTAGGGCCAAACTTCATGTCGGTCATCTTATTCATGGCTAATAATATGTTCATTAGATTCCTCTCATTGAGAGGTGTAGGATTGGTCTAAATATCATCCGATTCCGATAAGTATTCATGGAGATATGAATTTATTTTGATTATGGAATTATTATCAAGCCGACCTATAACTCATGTAGGCTCAGAAGCCCAACAATCACATCTATTCAAACATCAACAGTTGTGTATAAATACAGGAGGACTTTTCCTCATTTGCACTCACTCATTTCATCACATCTCTCTCTCTCTACTACGCAGAAAAGAGTCTCTTCTCTACTACGCATAAAAGGGTCTCTCTCTCACACATGTGAAACCGAAAGCTGTTGAAACTGAAGTTGCAACTGTAGAAGTGAAGTTTGAACTGCGTGTACCAGAATATCTCCTCATTTGAACTATGTTGTAGGTTCATCTGGACCTCCTCTGAAGGCTGCAACTTTTGGTGGTGGAATCAAGTCGATCCGACGGACGGTTTGCAAGATATCAATTGCCCTAGTTTAAAGGAAGTTGTTGAAACTGAAACTAAAACTATAGAAGTGAAGTTTGACCTGCATGGACCAGAAGATCTCCTCATCTGAATTGCATTCTAGGTTCATTTGAACCTCCTCTAAAGGCTGCAACTTTTGGTGGTGGAATCAAGCCGATCCGACGGTTGGTTTGTGAGATATCAACTGCCCTAGTTTTGATGATGAAGCCGCTAATGTTGATGTTTCTAATCTAGGGTTTGCGACTGCTGATATAAATCAGATTTATTGTACTATTTTTCTCTGTTGAATTATTGAAGATAAAAAAATATTTGATCAAAAGGTTTCCCCACATATTGTGGGGTTTGTCCCTGGCTAACTGCCACATCTTGTGTCTCTTGTCTTGGCTTGTTTTATGTCGATCATTTAATGTTCTATCTGCACTTTACTTTATGTACATGTGATTGCTAATCTATGGAATATAATAAGAAAAAGAAGTAAACTATTATAAGCATAGAACATACCATAACAATGGGGAGAAAAATTACAAGGTACCCTACATATGGATATGACCTTTGCTATCATACTAGTCTTTTGGCATCAAAGAAGACTATATAAGGAAACCTTGATGAAATTCATGGTGAGTAGTCAAGACAAGCCTCACAACTATCCACTTTACTCTGTCCACTCATATTTGGATTCTTTCATTCTTTACAATGATGGAGATATCAATGCTCAGGTGATCAATGCTAAAACTGAAATTTCTAAAACATACTCAACCCAATCACAAATAACAAAATTGAATACTCCTCCTGAACCTCTTTGGAACATTAGTTTTAATGGCTCTTGTAGCAAAGATGGTTTTGGAGTAGGAATTTGGGTGGTTAATACAGGAAATAATCATGCTAAGGGTCACTCATACATGATTAATTTTCAATGTACCAATAATATAGCAGAGTATGAAGCCCTTATTTTAGGATTGCAGTTGCTTAAAAAGTTAGGTGCCAAAAGAATCTCCATTCAAGGGGATGTTGAATTAATTATCAAACAAATTAAAGGAGAGTATTCAGCCAAACATCCTAGGATGAGCGCATACAGAAATGTTGTGCTTGACTTTCTAGAAAGTTTTCTTGAATATGACCTTTTTGCAATTCCTATAAAACAAAATATCATTCCAAACAATCTGGCTTTTTTAGCTAGCTCCTGTAAAATGCCTTATCCTAATCAAGAATATGTACTGGAGGTGAAACATCGACCAGTTGTACCAGATAACATGAGGTAATGGCAGGTGTTTGGGAATGATAAATAGATTGAAAGTTTTTTGCAATCCAAAGATGAATTTCAAGATGATAATATTGATTTGGAATTTGAAGTAGATAGTCAAATTGTTGTGCATTCTAATCTAGAAAGGCAATTAGATAATTCATATGTAAATACACCCATACATAAAGTTGTAAATAAACTAGGATTGCTTGAGATAGACCCTGAAAAAAGAAGAATTTGAAACATTCCAACTCAAAGATAATGTTTTTCCCAGAGGTCTAGCTTCACCAGAAGAATTATTTGATTTCAATGATGTGACTAAAAAGCCTAAGATTGAGCCCACATGAATAGCAGTTGAAGAAAGTAATTTAGTTATTGAAAAAGACCCCAAAATCATAAAATTGTCTAAATCAATCCCAGTTGCTGAAAAACAAAAATATATTTCTTTATTCAAGGAATTTAGAGATGTTTTGGCCTGGACCTATGAAGATCTTAAAACATGTGATAAATAAATTATACGACACAAAATTCCAATTAAGGAAGATCAGAAACCATTTAAACAAAAACTTCGCAGAATAAATCTTGTTCTGATGTCTTCAATTGAGAAGGAAATTAAAAGAATGTATAATTATAAAATCATAGTTCCTCTTAGGTACTCTAAATGAGTTTCCAATATTGTGCCAACTACAAAGAAAACAAGTGAAATCAGATTGTGCATAGATTTTAGAAATCTTAACAAAGTCTCCCTAAAGGAAAACTATCATTTACCTAAAATGGATCATATTTTGCAAAAGGTAGTTGGATCTTCTAGGATTTCTTTGTTAGATGGTTTCTTAGGTTATAATCAGGTCTTAGTTCATCCAGAGGATCAAGATAAAGCAACCTTTACTACTCCATGGGGTGCCTTCATGTATGTGAAGACGTCTTTTGGATTAATGAATGTTGGAGACAAATTTCAAAGAGCAATGGATATTGCTTTTGCTGATGAAATAGACATATTTATTGTGATCTATCTAGATGACATCACTATATATTCTAAAACTGATGAAGAACATTTGTTACATCTAAGAGTATTTGAAAAATGTAGAAGGTTTGGGATTTCACTAAATCCTAAGAAAACAGTGTTTGGCCTTGAAGAGGGAAAACTTCTTGGTCGCATCATATCTAAGGTAGGTATTAAAATTGATCCTAAGAGGATTGAAGCTATTCTGAAAATAAATCATCCAAGAAATATTAAGGAACTTCAATCTTTTATTGGTGGAATGAATTTCCTGAGAAGATTTATCCCAAACCTTGCAGAACTTCTCAAAAACATAACAAACATGCTGAAACGAGATTCTGAAATCAAATGGAACATTGAAGCTACACAATCATTTGACCAAGTTAAACAAGCATTGACAAAAGCACCAATCTTTATCAGCTCAGATTTTACTAAAGATTTTATAATTTTTTCATTTGCTTTTGAACATATTGTTACAGTTGTCATTTTGCAGAAAAATGATGATGGATAGGAACAACCCATTGCTTTCTTTAGCAAGGCTTTAAGGAATGTTGCACTCAAGTACAATATAATGGAAAAACAAGCTTTTGCATTGATAAAATAAATTAAAGGTTTCAGAGTATGTATCCTTCATTCTCACATACTTGCTTATGTACTGAATGTTGTAGTTAAAGATATCTTGACATAGAATGGACTAGATGGAAAAAGAGGCAAATGGATTGCCATCATCCTAGAATATGATATGGAAATCAAGCCAACCAAGCTTATCAAAGGACAAGGATTAGCCAAATTGATGGCTGAATCTAATTTTAATGCTTTGGATATCAACTTTGTAGTTGAATTGGATGATCAAGAGGAACAGGAAACTCCACAGCTAGATGAGGCTTTCATGACCTCGTGTTGGTATGAAGACCTTATTTATGTTTTATTAATTTAAATGTTTCTCCTGGTCTAACAAAGACAAAGGATATATTTTTGAAGCTAGAAGTAGTTAAATTTTGCATCATAGAAAATGTTTTATATTGGAAAGATGTCGGTGGTATTCTACTAAAGTCCCTATTGAGAGATTATGCAGAAAGAACAATGAAGGAATTACATGAAGGTGATTATGGTGGGCATCTGTATTGGAAAACCACTACCAATAAGATCCTTAGAGCTGGTTTTTACTAGCCTACACTTTTCCCATATGTTCATAAGAAGGTAACCTCTTGCCACAAATGTCAAATCTTTGAGGGGAAAAGAAAGCTTTTGCCTCTACCTTTGAAGCCCATATCTATTGAAAGCCCTTTCCAATAGTGGGGATTGGATTTCATTGGAGAAATCCATCCACCATCCTCTATTCAACATAAATGGGTCCTTACCACTACTGACTACTTCACCAAGTGGATTGAGACCACTCCTTCTAGACTAGCCACGGATGTTGTTATCATCAAATTCTTAGAAACCGATATCCTGTCTAGATTTGGCTGCCCAAAAAAGCTTATTACAAACAATGTTGCAGCCTTTAGGTCTAAGAAAATGATATATTTTTGCAACAAATACCATATCACTTTGGGGCATTCAACTTCTTATTATCCACTGGGTAATGTGTTGGTTGAATCTTCAAATAAAAGTCTGGTAAATTTTATTAAGAAAATGTTAGTAGACAACAAAAATTCATGGCACAACATGCTGATAAATGCACTTTGGGTTGATAGGCTCACCATAAAGAAATCAATTGCCATGTCACCATACCAATCGGTTTATGGAATGGATGTTGTTTTTCCATCCTCTTTGGGAGTTCCAGTCATGAAGTTAATTCAAGAATTGCAAGCGGAGCTAAATGGCATTCAAAGGATAATTGATAAGACAATCCAGGGAAGAAGTTTATAATAAGGCTCAAATCATCCATGAGAATATCAAGAAAGTTTTTTACAGAAGGACAAAAGCAAATGATTTCACCTTGGGTGATAAAGTCTTAAAGTGGGATTCTAGAAGAGAAGACAAAGGGAAACATGGAAAATTTGACAATTTATGGATGGGACCTTTTGTCATTTATGCTTTCAAAGGGAATAATGCATTCTTTATCAAAAATTTAGATGGGACTGAATTACCTAGTGGACCTGTCAATGGTAGGATGCTCAAACACTATTTCTCTGAGCAATAGAATTTTTCCTAACATTTATCGTTGTAAATATCATTGTCTTTATTATTTGGATTCTGTGACCTATTAACAGAAGATGAAGCCCGTAGAGAAGGCCCTAAGCTTCTATTGATGTGTTACCATAAGTACTGCAACAAAGAAATCAGAGGTGGATATTTTTGAAATAGAACACTCAAGGCTATTGATCACATGTTCTTGGCACCTCACAGGGAGAGTGTCATCCCCAGCTGGAGTCACTGTTAGGGCCCTATAATTTATAGGATCTCAATGTAATTGAGTATTGTATCTCAGGAATCTTATTTTGTAAATACTTGTCAATCTACCAGTGATTTCCAAATAAAATAAAATAAAGAATTAAAAAATGAAAAGAGGGTATAAATAAGAAAAAGAGAAAAACAAAAAATATTGAAAAAATAAGAAAAGATTGAACCCCACCAAAAGAAAGAAAAGTAAAAAAGGAATAATATTGAAAGTGTTGCAAGTCTAAATGCCACTACTCATAGATAGTTTTTCTTCATTACTAAAAAATAAAAGGTTATGTGCAGCTTGTTCAAAATGCCACAATCACTAGTTTTTAGTTTAATCATACACTATAATCATGATTAAACTCCTTTAAATTTTTGTAAATTAAGTTAGAGAATAAAGACTTACCCAACAGTTTAATCTAGGTAAATCACTAGTTAGGTAGAAAATGACATTGATCCAACTGTTTAATCTATATCGATAGAAGAAATAAGGGATAGGTTAGATAGTTCCTTTTATTCTATATAAAAGAAAATAATGTGCGTCTGCTAGTCCAAGTGCACCCTAAAGTGAAAAATAAAAAATGTTAGTTTAGCTAAGGGTAGGTAGATAACATCATTTGTAAATATTTGCCTATATCATTTTTATCCAAAGTTTGATCATTGGCTAAAGAGGTAAATATGTGCACTATGGGGATAAAGTCTTTCATATGTTTTATATTCCTTTTATCCTAAGTCGGGAATGCAAAATGTAAAATCACAAGCAGACAAAGTTATTTTTGTCGCTTATGGTTAAAATGCATTTCAGTGAGTAGCATCGAGATTTGATCTCACACTTCATCCACGAACCTTATCATCTTCCCCCCCCCCCTCATCATCTCACCTTTATCGTTGGGGGGGTCCGAAAAGTTGTTTCTCCCATCGGGCCCCATCCCCTATGTGTCACCCTCTCGTGATTTCACACCCTCCCCCCACCAAAACCATAAACCGCTTGCTACCCCCTCTGGAAACCACCTTTCCGTCATCTGCTCTACCACCCCCCAGCACGATTCCTCCACCACTCTTCATTTGCCACGTTGCATAACTGTCAAACCAATTAAATCGTTTCCTAGCCAAAACGACCGTTCAAAAACTAACGGTGCCACACCCTTCTCAACAGGATTATTCTCAGTGTTTAAAGGCCTCTCAACCTATCGTTCTCATCCCTTTTCACTCTTGTTTTTTTGTTATTGCTAGTTTTTTCACAATGATCTCTCTCAGAGAAATTCTGCAGCCAAATCAAAAAATAAAACTGACAGTTCCCTTTCCTTTTCACCTGACAGTTCATTATCCAAACTGTTGCTCGGTAACCCCCTCTGATTGATTTCTTCTTGTTTTCCACTCAATTCCTCCTATTCTCATATTTTTTACAGTCATTCCTCCAAAGACTGAGACTCAAGATAAGCATACTAATCCTTTAATTCCCCCTTCTGTAGATATATATCATATACCCTTAGCCGATAGGGATTATAGGATTAACGAAGCCCAATGTGGCTATGATTTTCTTGAGTTATATTGATGGCTTGAAGATAAAAACACATACAAAACCAATGAAATTGGGCTCTGGGAGTCTAACCTCCCCCATTATATTTTCCCCCAGACATTCCAAGCCCCAGAGTTTACCAAAAGGTATCAAGCATGCTATGCCCCTGCCCAAAGATCTATTATTTCCCCTACATGTGACATTCTCTTCACAATTACTTCCAATTCCATTGACCAAATGATGTTGCCCCCCACTGTGGAAAATGTTGCTTCTTTCTCCCTAGAAGCCCTCAACCAGCTTTATCAAAAGCTAGATTTTGCCACCAAAGCCAAAATCTTTGAGATTTTCTTGCCAGAGAATGCCCAATTACCCAAAAAGAATCCTCCATATCCTTCTTCCATCTTCCCTGATCAAACCAAGCAAATTATACCCATGATTTCCTACATTTTATGCTATTATTTTGATCAGTGGGTAGATGAGCCCATTTTAGGGTTCCTCTCCATATTTTCTACAAACAACAAGCCTTCCTTGGTGTTCGATTTCAGTCAATTCTTGGTTGATAGTGTTCATGAACAATTCATCAAATTTCCTACATAACAGGTATTCAGTTACACCTCTATTTTGATTTATATGTTCCTCTATTATCAGGCAGAAAAATTCAGTTTTTCATTACAGAGGATTGATGATGCAAGAAATCAACAGCTAGTAATCTTTTGGACCTCATTGGTCATGAGAGAACAATAGGAATTCACTTATAAGCAATTTATTGAAGATTTTGTTCCTCCAGCCATGAACATTCTAAATAGTGTAGTGCAACCTAGGATCAATGAGGAAATCAAGAGAATTTTACATTTGATAGATCAGGCAAAGACAGGTGATTAGTTTTTATACCAAAATTATACCGAAATCGGAGTGTATGGTTGTGAAATAGCACCCTATAAACTCCCAAAATACCTCCCAATGAGGATTTTTTCCCTGGAGTATATCAGACAGATGTTGAATTCAGATGACATCCACTTTGTAGTGGCCAAGAAGAAGTCACAATTTAGAATAAAGACACAGGTGGGCCCGTTTGTATGTAACACAAGAACAACAGGTGAAGAAGCATACATGATACATAAGAAAATGAAGTGTAGTCTGAGCTTTACATGGTCTTATGACCCCTGTGCCATCATTTCAAAGCTCAGAGTAGAGAAAAAAAAATACTCCTTACATTCATACTTCAAGGCCAAAAATAGAGCAGTATGCCAATCAGCGAGAGTGGATAGAAAATACCTTACGGGAAGCTAAAGAACAGCTTTTTTCTAATTCTAGTTTTTAGACTCCTATTCCTCAAGAAAAATCAAGCAAAAGACTTAGGGAGGAAGGATCATCATTAAAAACTGGGAGTGAAGCCAAAGAATTCAGGATCATCTACAAGAAGAGAGGAAAGTTGACTCCTAGAGTAGAATTGGACAAAAAGACTGAGGAGCAAGCTTCCATCATTATCACAAATTCACCACCTGCAACCAGCAAATTCACAACATCTCCTGATGAACCTTCATCTTCACAGGGTCATAAGGAAACTAAGCTAGAATCATAAGATGTCCAAACAGATAATGAGAAGACAGTGTTTGACAGGTACAGGGAGATAAAGCTCATATATGAGATTTTAAAAAATAGTACCTATAAATAATTCTGGAAGTAGACCTCTAGCTCACAGAGCAAGTTGTTGTCAGTATTTGACACAGAACATATAAAAATGCAGATGGCCTTTCTTGAGGCCCAGATTCCACAGCCAAAATCAGTAGCATACTACAAGAGCCCTACTTTTGAATTCAGCACAAAGGACATACATCCCATTGATCAAATGGAGATGCATAAGAAAACTGGTGAAATGATATCCTCCACTTTGACTAACACTGCTATGTCACTATCTAAATCGCAAGTTTCATTTGCTAATGTTCAATAACAGTCGAAGATGGAGAAAGACTCCTCCTTTGCCAAAGATAACAATATCAATTATTTGGAAGACTTGGTGATTAAGATAGGGTATGACCATAAAGATGTCAATGCTATTGAGGAGATTATTAAAAAGAAAAAAGTGTACATTACGGCCTTAAGAAAGCAGCTCAAGATGCCATCCTGTTAATTTTAGGTATGTTCTTTGCTAGAGCAATTTATTTGAATTTTCACAGTTAGCTCATTATCTTTTCCAGATTAGCAATCACATCAGCATTAAAGTAAACTGTAGATAGAACATAAATATAAATCGCAGAAGACAAGCCAAGATAAGAGGACACAAGATGTGGCGCCAGCCAGGGACAAACCCCACAATGTGGGGAAACCTTTGATCAATTCTTCTTTTATGTTCTTCAAAGTTCAGCAGAGAAAGAGAGAGAGAGAGATAGTACATTTACAATAGAAGTCAACACTTTGACTTTTGATATCTGCATGAGATCAGTTGAAGACATATAGCTTCAACTAATTCTCTAAGGTGACTCCTTCACCTATCATAGTGTTGCTTCTCGTTCATTTGCAACACATAACCATGTGACACCATGTTGTACTGTCACATGTGTTGAACATTGATGACTAAGTTGCTCTCATCTTCATACTACATCTTCCATGGTCTTATTCATCTTCAAGTTGCCCATGCCCATGCTCATATCATCATGCATCATTATGTTTCCCATGCTTATATCATTATGCTGCTCATAATGTTGCCCAACATCATGCTGCTCATGATATCATTATGTTGCCCATGATCTCATATCATCGTGTTTCTCATAATGCTACCCATACATCATGCTGCTCATGATATCATTATGCTGCCCATGATCTCATATCATCATGTTGTCCATATATCATGCTTTAGTTCATATACATATCAGCCTTGGTTGCTTGCTATGGCTTGCAACCTAGCAAGGCAGCTAGGCTATAGTTCCATAATCCTCTACACAAACATGCTATCATTAGCTTCCTTGCACATAGTCGTATCATGCCCAAATAGTCCTTGAATATGTCACGCTATCACCTAAAACAATGTGGCATTATGACACCTGTTTAGATGACTGTAATAGGTCTCTTTGCTACTCTTAGATATCTCCATTTACTATGAATTAGGTGTCTCCATTGACCTTCTTGGACAGCGTATATGTTCCTCCATATGTGACTATGTTTAGGGCTATTGACATCATCTTGAACAGCGTATAAGTGACTGTTGTTTAGGTCTCCATGAATAGTGTATAAGGTCTCCATGGATAGCGTATAAATCCCAGCGTATAAGGTCTCCATGGACTATGTATACGTGCCTCCTTTGCTGCATAAAAATCTTTGTTGGTTGTGGCCTAGGGCACCCTTAAAATGCAGTGGTTAGGTCTCTCCTTTTGGACTGTGTATGAAGCCTTCTAGGACATCGGATCAGGGCATTCAATATGTGTCTTGAATCTTTCCTTTATTGCGGCAAGATATCACTCAACTGCGGCTAGGATCCTCTCCTTCATGGCTGTAATTTAGGGCTCCATTAATGATTGCGTTAAGGGCATCATCCAGCGTATATTTAGGTGTCCCTCCTTCTCCAAAAACCCAAGACGTGGAGAGGAGGAGAATACATGAAGAGGATGTGTGTTACAAATAATTTCAATTCCTCTATATTTATACTAAAATGAAAATGATGAATAGACACGACTATTGGGCTTCTGAGCCTACTCAAGTTCTTGGTCGGCTTGATAATAATTCCATAATCAAAATTAATTCATATCTCCATAAATAATTATCGGAATCGGATGATATTTAGATCAATCCTACACCTCTCGATGAGAGGGATCCACTAAAAATATCAGCTGCCATAAATAAGCTGACCCACATGAAGTTTGGCCCTAGTTTCCAATTTTAACAACCCCTCTCAACTAGGGAAAACTCCATCCGTTGATCCATATGTCTGACTATATTATCTCTGCCATCAAAGCTCTGCACTGCTCTGCTCAACTCTGCTGGCTCTTCTCTGCTCTACTCAGCTCTGCTAGCTCTGCTTTGCTCTGCTCACCTCTGTTGGCTCTGTTGGCTCTGCTTTGCTGGCTCTGCTCTGCTCTACTTAGCTCTGTTGAACCATGAAGAAGAAGAATTGATCGAGAATGTCTCATACTATTCTCCACTAACCCGAAGTCAGTCTTAGAGTGCATACCATTAGTCCTAAACTAGTCTCAACTGACCCAAAGTCAGCATCATAGTGGGTACCACTCCTACCACTGGTCCCAAGCCAGTATCATCAGTCTTAGAGTGTGTACCACTGGTCCCAGACCAGTCTCAACCGACCCGAAGTCAACGTCATAGTATGTACCACTCTTACTAGTCCCAGACCAGTCCTACACTGATTCGACATCAGTCTCAGAGTATGTACCACTGGTCCCAGATCAGTCTCAACCGACCCGAAGTTAGTGTCATAGTAGGTACAACTCCTACAACTGGTCCCAGACCAGTATCATTGATCCCAGATCAATGAAGGTCACGAGGATGTATCATACCATCCTCCACTGACTCAAAGTCAGTCTCAGAGTGTGTACCAGTGGTCCCAAACCAATCCTCAACCGACTCGAAGTCAGTGTCATAGTGGGTACAACTCCTACCACTAGTCCTAGACCAGTATCATTTATCTCGGATCAATGAAGTTCATCCTAGCATAGGGAGTATGGTAGATACAACGATGGGTCCATCAGTACTACTATAGTCCCTATCCTCATTTCCCTACTCATTGATCAGATGAGAGGTACTTCCCATGAGTCCCAAACTGCATGGGTAGGATGCCTCAATAGGAGAAATGAATCAATCCTATCCTCACAGGAGAACTTATCATCCTGCTACACAATCACCATGGAGAACACATCATCCAGGCCTCACAGGAGAGCTAATCATCCTACTACATAATTGTCATGGAGAACACAACATATAGACCTCACAGGAGAACTAATCATCTTGCTACATAATCGTCATGGAGAACACATCATCCAGGCCTCACAGGAGAACTAATAATCCTGCTACATAATCGTCATGGAGAACACATCATCCAGACCTCACAGAAGAATTAATCATCCTGCTACATAGTGGTATCCAAACAGCTCACTAAAGATATTTCGTAACCAGACTGCCTCTTAGGTAGTCATGCTAGCAGCAATATACTCTGCCTCGACGGTGCTCAAAGCCACCGAATTTTGCTTCTTGCTCATCCAGGATATCAAAGCAGATCCCAAGGAGAACCATCACTGAGAAGTGCTCTAGTGAGCCTCCACACTGCCTACCCACTTAGCATTTGAAATATTTCAACAATGTATCTCAATCCATGAGAGATTGTGCCCTGAAGATATCTCAGAAGATTCTAGGCACCAATCCAGTGAATCTCAACCAAATATGAGCTCACCATACTAACTGCAAAACATATGTCCAGACGAAGGTTCACCATGAACACCAATGTGAATTATTTTATGAAACTCAGAGGCATTTCGCAAATCTGGTCCAACATCATTACCATATAACTTTTGAAAGTTAAGATCCTCGAGGCAGTCACAGGCTTGCAGTTTATCTTTCCACATTCAGACTCCAACTCCCTCTATCTTCTACAAATGATAGGGTCTACACCTGTCAGACATAGGTGTTGGTATGAGAGGTCTGTCATCCACAACCTTCGGATGGTTTGGATCGATTTCACTCCTAGTGAATCTCAGCTTCAACAGACATCTATTGATCCTCTCATACTATGCACGGGGTGTTTTGCTTCAAGACATAAAGGGCTTTCTACCACCTGCATATGTGAAATTCCCGATCATGAATCTCAAACTCCTCGGGTTGTTCCAAACTTGTGGATCTGTGGCATGAGGGGAATGGTCCCCTTATAAGATTTTCCTTCAATACATCTCAGACATGTGCCTTCATGTTCTTTTTGAATTCAGGCATCCCTATCACCATCTGACTCACAAGCCTTTGGTGTTGTGTCAATGGACATGGTGCCCAGTGGACTTCCTGGAACTTGATACAACCCTAAACTCAAAAAACATCTTTGAAAAATCTATTTTCAAACACGTACCTTTCCATCAATGAGTGCCACACTAAACCTTTGACTTCCATTGTTGAAATGGACACCGAGTTCTTCTTGCGATCAGGTACATAAAAGTGTTTCTGTAAAGGAATCGAGTTACCCTCATTCAATTTAGGGGTAACATTCCCTAGACCCTTTCCAGGATAGGTGGTATTGGATCCAAGTATAATCCCATGATTATCTATCCGATGAAGTGCCTAAGGTTCCTTGCTTTGAAGAGTCGACCATTTCTCCTTGATGAACTGTATTACCTCTCATTCCCTTGACCCTGGAATGATTTGTTTGTCTTCATCAAGAGAAGTGTCTCTGCCATTCAGACACTCTTTCGCATAATGGCCAAAATTATTGTAGATCTGAACTTCCCAATGAAGTGATCTTTAAGTAGGCCATCAGAACCTTCTGCTGCGCCATTCTGATAATATTCTCTGCTTCGACTTCACCCTCAGTGAATTATGAGGAACTCATTGATCCTTTTGTCTTGTCCCAATTGTCTTCGTTGATTGCTCTTTCACTCTTGCTTGGGCATTGCCTTCACCTCAACTCTGATACCATGTTAATTTTAGGTATGTTCTTTGCTAGAGAAATTTATTTGAATTTTCACATTTACCTCATTATATTTTCTAGATTAGCAATCACATCAGCATTAAAGTAAACTGCAAATAGAACATAAATATAAATCGCAAAAGACAATCCAAGACAAGAGGAAACAAGATGTGGCGCCAGCCAGGGACAAACCCCACAATGTGGGGAAACTCTTGACCAATTCTTCTTTTATGTTCTTCAAAGTTCAGCAGAGAAAGAGAGAGAGAGATAGTACATTTACAATAGAAGTCAACACTTTGACTTTTGATACCTGCATGAGATCAGTTGAAGACATATAGCTTCAACTGATTCTCTAAGGTGACTACTTCACCTATCATAGTGCTACCTCTCGTTCATTTGCAACACATAACCATGTGACACCATGATGTACTGTCACATGTGTTGAACATTGATGACTGAGCTGCTCTCATCTTCATGCTACTCATCATGTTGCATCTTCCATGGTCTTATTCATCTTCAACCTGCCCATGCCCATGCTCATATCACCATGCATCATTATGCTATCCATGCTTATAACATTATGTTGCTCATAATGCTACCCATACATCATGTTGACCATGATATCATTATGCTACCCATGATCTCATATCATCATGTTGCTCATAATGTTGCCCATACATCATGTTGCTCATGATATCATTATGCTGCCCATGATCTCATATCATCATGCTGCTCATAATGTTTCCCATACATCATGCTTTAGTTCATATACATATCATCCTTAGTTGCTTGCTATGGCTTGCAGCCTAGCAAGGCAGCTAGGCTATAGTTCCAGAATCCTCTACACAAACATGCTATCATCAGCTTCCTTGCACACAGTCCTATCATGCCCATATAGTCCTTGAATATGTCACGTTGTCACCTACAGTAATGTGACATTATGACACCTATTTAGATGATTGTAATAGGTCTCTTTGCTGCTGTTAGATATCTCCATTGATTGTGAATTAGGTGTCTCAATTGACCTGCTTGGACAGCGTATATGTTCCTCCATATGTGACTATGTTTAGAGTTGTTGACATCATTTTGAACAAGGTATAAGTGACTGTTGTTTAGGTCTCCATGAACAGCATATATGGTCTCCATGGATAGTGTATGAATCCCAGCGTATAAGGTTTCCATGGACTGTGTATACATGCCTCATTTGCTGCATAAAAACCTTTGTTGGCTATGGCCTAGGGCACCCTTAAATGCGGTGGTTAGGTCTCTCCTTTAGCACTGTGTATGAAGCCTTCTAGGAAGGCGGATTAGGGCATTCAATTTGTGTCTTGAATCTTTCCTTTACTGTGGCAAGATCCCACTCAACTACAGCTAGGATCCTCTCCTTCATGACTGTAATTTAGGGCTCCATTAATGATTGCGTTTAGGGCATCATCCAGCGTATATTTTAGGTGTCCCTCCTTCTCCAAAGACCCAAGACATGGAGAGGAGGAGAACACATGAAGAGGATGTGTGTTAAAAATGATTTCAAGTCCTCTATATTTATGCTAAAACATAGATGATGAATGGACATGACTATTAGGCTTCTGAGCCTACTCAAGTTGCTGGTCATCTTGATAATAATTCCATAATAAGAATTAATTCATATATCCATAAATACTTATTGGAATCGGATGATATTTAGATCAATCCTACAACTCTCGATGAGAAGGATACAATAAAAACATCAGCTGCCATAAATAAGCCGACCCACATGGAGTTTGGCCCTAGTTGCCAATTTTAACACATCCACATAGGATCCAATGACCAAGGATATTGAATAAAGTGAAGCACAAAAAGCGGATATGATGAAATTGATCATAGAACAAAATATACAAATTAGGAAGAGGAGGAAGAGATGGAGAAAATGATAAAGGAGAAAGAAGAGAATCTAAATATGGCCATTGTCCCCCTGGATGCCATACCTATTTCTCAGCTTCCATCTACAGGGACAACCATTGTAGCCACTTCTTCCACTCATACTGCAAGTGTTGAACAGGTAACAAAGACACTACAAAACATGTCACTAAAGTCAAAGGAGATTGAGACTACAGGGCCAATTCAAAGCTTTGGAAGTGCAAAATGCCAAAGTTGAAGCTACTCGGGTTACTGAAATGAAGAAATCCCAGAGTTTGTTGGAAAAGTTGCAGAAGGTAGAGAGAGACACTTCAATTGGTCAGACCTTGGCCCAAGCCAAGGAAACTATTTGGATGAATATATTAGAATCTATGAATGAGATTTGGCCTTCTATCCAAATCATATTTGAATAGAAAGAGCTAATAGAAAAGGATACAAAAGTTATTGTGCAAGGAAGAGAGAAACTAGGAGAAATTCCCACAGAAACCTCTAACATAATCAGGTTCTTGAACTCTAAGTCTAAGTATGAGCTGGAAGAAGTAGGGATCACTGATAGGACTACTACTATTTTGGATGTCAAGAAATTATTGACAAAGAGAAATCTCATTGATCAGTTGGAAGAAAGGTGTGAAACCTTGGAGCTGCAAGTAAACAGGTTCACAAACAGAATTGAAGCGTTAATCCAAAAGAGACAGCCTAGCATTTATGTTATAAATGACAAATTAATCTCTCAAGAATACTATATCCTGAAGATGAAAGAAGTGGCTAGAAGCAACATCAAGTTCAGTTGAATTAAGTGCAGTATGACAGCAAAGGCCTTTTTGAAAACTATGTCAAACGATTTCCATGTATAGAATGACGCAAAACACATTTTTACCGTGAAGCCAACTTTTCCCAGATACATAGAGGTAGATGAAAAGAGATGGGAAGAATTGGTTGATCTACTGGATCGAAGGATAATTCAGCGACAGTAAAATAATTGCCAGCACGACAGTCAGTTCAGCATTGCAACACTGTTTCGATTTGACTCAGCAACCGAAATCATCAAAACAGGACCACCTTTCCTTTCAGTTGCCTACATGGCCTATTTGTCTGCCAGAATTAGATCATATTGTTTGTAATTAGGCTAATAATACATTTTCGGTTTGACAACGATTTTGTAAAGGATTTTTGTAATTTTCATTATAAATACTTCACTATTTGAAGTATTAAGGGTTGATTTCTGAATGTAATTTTTGTTGCATATTGTATTTTTCAAAGTACTGGAGCATCAATAATACAAGGACCTTTCACAGGATTAATGTGTTGTACTAAATGGTGATGTGTCTCATCTATCTATTTGTTTAAACTTTGTTTTTCCTTACTATATTATTCTAACTTTCTGAATTAATCAACATAAACTGTGATAAATAGGATTTGTTACTTAAAGCACCCTATTTTGGTTGTTGATAATTTTAATGTTTTCCATTGAAGTCAAATCAATGAATTCTTAATTGCTCCTTGGTTTCTACTGAACCTTACACTTTTGTTATTGCACCATTCATTTAATTTCTAAAACGATCCAGTTAGTGCAACCTAGCTTTCCCTGTGAGAACTCCTTTAAAAATTAATGCAAAACTCCAGTTTAGTTTATAGACTCCATAGCCCAATGAATTATAACACTCAAATAAACCAAACATTTCAAACAAAACAAACAAGTACAATCATAACTAGCCTAAAAATTACACTAAAACAAAACTAAATTAAATAGAGAGATCCCTCTCTGAAGCTGGTAGGGCTAGATCCTAGCTTCCAAAGTGGTTTTGATGTTGTCCAATGTGTTTACTCCCTCAACCTCAAAAATATAGAACGACAACAGACCCAACTCATCCTTGGTTTGACATGAGGCCTTGATCACATGGCAAGGTTGGTTTTCCTTGTTGTCGCTACGGATCAGGGTGAGTGTTGGATGTGTAGGAGGTGACATCATGGAGGTGCTTGGTCCATATGCGTGGGGACTCCATAGATGTTTTTCCATCACGTCCCACGAGAGGTAGAAAAAACTTGAGCATGAGGGACAAATTGTCATGATCAGAGTTGCACAACAACAACATAGTGGAACCCTTTTTAGACTAGCATGGGATTCGCACATCATAGGTATTGGCAATACAACTACCCTTAAGGATTACCTAATTTCTACAGGGGAAGATCATTCAAATCTTTCATTGGGCTTTGGTGATGGGGGACTTCATTATCATGGTAGGTGGCCCAGCAGGATGATATTAGGAGAAGCTCACGTGCACGAGACGTTATCTCTATAGGGATTGGGTGGTATCTTCGAGAGTATACTCCTAGAGTACATAGGATGGCCTACATGGTAGGACATATTCACGAGGAGTTGGGCATAGTGCCACATTATCATGATCCCCTACTCATTGATGGTATATAGGGGAATTCTGATACTTATAGCGGGCAGGATAGTGAGTGGAGCGAGGGGAGCTTCAGATGGGATAAGATGGCTTGGGATCCTAGTATTGAGGGATTCTTTCATGTTAGGACATTATAGAGGTCAGGGACAAACCAATGGTGCATTTGGGACCTTGACACATTTTTGTAGTCATAATGGGAAGCAACAACTAGAGAGAGCATTGTTCAGCAGTTGCTTGAGGACAAGCAACGTTTTGGTGGGGAAGACTGTGATATTCCCACTTAGCAATATTGCTAAGGGAAATCTCAATCTTGCCCAATTTTGTCTTATTTCATGTTTTCACTTAGGAGATGTGGGTTCAGAGGTCCCACATGAATTTTGGGATTAAGTGGGGGCCCAAACATTAGGAAGGAAGGGAAATATTTTGGCTCTAGTGGAGCGTGGGGGCCACCCCATGGAGAATTATTGCCCACATGTGGAAGACATTCTCATTGGAGCGAAGTTGGTGGGGAAAGTTGAGTTAGGCCCATATGGGCATCTTGGAGGCTCTTTGATAAATAGAGAAAGAGGCACTCATTTTGGTCATTCATTCATCTATTCAGAAATTATGTCTTTGACATAGCACGCTTGAGCAGAAGTCAAGTCTGCAATGTTTTTTATCACACGCGTGTCTCCAAGCAAAGATCTCAACCCTTGCTTCGGTGGACTTCAAGTGCTAGCCCAAGGAGGGAGTCCTACCTATACCAGTTCGTACCAGCAGCAAGGAGTGTGAGTTCGTGGAGAGAATTAGCAGCAACAGTATAGGGACTGTGCAGTTCTTGGAGGAGGCACCCTTGGAGGTTGTGGAGTGAAGGGAGTTAAGGACTGAAGCTTGAAGTGGAGTCTGGGGAAGTTTTGTGGGGGATTTTCCAACATTTTTGCGGAGCAGCAAACGCAACATTTGCTTCAGGTTACATCTTCTGCTTGAGGAGGGCCAAGCATTTGGGGGTCAATTTTGGAGCGTCAAAACTAGGACAACTGCTTTGTGGGGGTTTTCTGAGTTTATTGAGGAGAGGCCAAGATTAATGTGGTAAAACTTTCTGAGCAGATTTGAGGGGTCAAACAAGGGTGCCAACTCAGCCAGCAACTTGCGGAGCTAGGGGAAAATTGGGCTGAAATTCCAAGGTCAACATTTGGACAACTCCTTCGTGGGTTTTTGCGGGTTATTGGTGGAGATCCCAGGGTTAATTTCTCATAATTTTATGAGCACCCAAGGAGGCCCTACCAATAGTTATTTACAACCAGCAGCATATTTTCTTAGTAGTTTCAGCATAGAGCCAGGAGAGAGCAGCCGCAGATTTGAGAGGGATTTCTTATTGTTCACTGAGGATTTAGCTAGCTTTCCTTGAGAAATATCAAGTGCACACTTTCCAGCACCACAGTGTACCCTCTTATTTATTAATAACATGGCTCAGATCAGCGCAGTTCATGGAGATTTCTAGTTGTTAAATGTGTAGCAAATTTTTGCATGTGTTTCTGTCATGTTTATTTTGTTTATCATTGTATATTTCCATTAGGAATATTACATGTAGCCCCTTTATTGTTATTGTTAGTGTATCCCACTATTGTTATTATTGTGCCCCATAGAAGCCCACTATTGTCATTGTAGTGTCCTTACATTATTATTGTTTATATGTAGGCTCTAATTATATTGCGACCGCTTAGATTCTTATATATTCCAAGGAGATCTTATCCTTTGTATCATCCAAGAATTGTTCATTTATGTGATGTAAAAGGAGATTTCCCCCTCAAAAGGCTTACTTTGAAGTCGTTGATTTATTTCTTCTTCTATTTTGTGATCTAGTTACGTAACATTTGGTATCAGAGCTTTGGATTCTAAGATTCCGTTGCTTCAAATAGGTCATCTTGGAATTGTCGCTACAACTTTTTCTATGAAGCTTCAGAAGCTGAAATTTTGACCACGTGGAGCCGAAATCATGTTCAACTTCATGTGGAAATTTCAAATCATGGTTCACTATGTTTT
The DNA here is from genome assembly GCA_000404065.3 of Pinus taeda. NCBI lineage: Eukaryota > Viridiplantae > Streptophyta > Pinopsida > Pinales > Pinaceae > Pinus > Pinus taeda. The sequence goes on from APFE030428358.1 coordinate 41,691, forward strand.
ATTATATATGGTCCGGAGAATTTAGGGTTTCTGCATGCTCTAGAATTCAGTCTCAAACAAGTGACCTAGGCAAAATCGTCATAACTTTCTATTCAAGCATCAGATTTGAATTTCGTTAAAAGTGATAGAAATCGCACGGAATGTAATTTCTCATGTATCAATTTCAGGGCTAAAGGCTGAAATAGTGACACGTGGAATTCCATACAAGTTCGCTCTACTAAACTAGTCCATAATCAATTCATCGTGGGAGATTTGCCATAACTTTACCTTGAAGAATCCAATATCAATATGAATTGTGGCATTAGAAAGAAGGATCAGAGGGCTACCATAGGATGTAATTTCGTACCATGGGAGGTCAAAATTGTAGAAATAAAATATTTTCAATATTTAGCCCCTAAAAGAAAGAAGAAAGTATGTATTTAAAAAATAAAAAATTAAAATTGCATAAATTTTGTTTAAAACAATCAGTTTGAAGTGATTCAAAGGGCATAGTGAAACATAGATATTGTTGTTTCATTCCAAAATGAATCTAAATAAAAAATTGGATACACCTAGTAAGCAACGAGAAAGATCTACTATGACGCATGAAGAAGAGGAAGAAATGTAACAAGATATATAAAAATTACAAGACCAAGTGCAACAAATTTTTCTTTCGCAAAGAGTAACCCAAAATGAATTGGAATCTAAGAAGGATGGTTTAGAAGAAAAAATAAATGGAAACATGGAGGTTTTTAAAGTAGACATGGACGTGATGAATGTCAAGTTGGAAGGGTTGACAAAGTTGTTGCAAGAAAGGCTTCCTAGCAGTGACAAGGTAATCCATGAAAATCATGATGAGGACAAAAGGAATATGAATTATGATTTTAGAGACTCCAATGTGGGGTTTAAGAACCACCACATTCCAAAGATAGATATGAGGAAGTTTTATGGCAAGGATCTAGTAACATAGATAATACAGATGGAGCAATATTTTGATATACATGATGTGCAACACACAAAAGGTATGCATTGCATCTTTATATTTAGAACCCAATCAATTTGTATGGTATCGATGACTTTGTTCTCGTAAACCACTTTTCACTTGGTCAATTTTTACAGAGGAAATGATAGCACATAATGAGATACAAAGAGCAACACCTTCCTTATCCAATTTATAAGTCTCAAACAAAAGGGTTCAAAGGTGGAGCACATTGAGGACTTCCAAAAATTGAATATTAGGGTAATTGATATTCCATAGGAGCATAGGATTGATGTCTTCATAGGGACATTAAAGAATAACATCCAACATGAGTTTCGCCTTTGGGAACATGATTCATTTGATAAAGCATTCAAGGTGGCAAGAAAAGTTGAAAGCAGAATTATGGCAAAAAGGAAGTTTACCACTCACAACTATAAAGATGAAAGTGTTGTTTCTCCTAGCCTTCCACAACCTACATGGTTGACACCACAACAATTGGAGAAAAAAAGAGAAAAAGAGATTTGTTATAGTTGTGATAGATAATACACTAAAGGTCATAAGTGTGCTAAGAAGAAATAATTTTACATAGATTGCGAAGAGGATAAAAAGGAACAAGAAACATCAAAAAGAAGAGGATATACACTAGGAAACAACCCTAGAAAAAAAAGAAATGAATCTGATCACATCTTGTAATGCATTGGCAGGAATTACCACTCCTCAATCTCTCAAGATAGAAGGATATATCAAGACGAAAAAGGTACTAGTGTTGATTGATTTGGGTAGTACCCATAATTTTATTCATTGTAAGAGCCAAGGAATTAAATTTCTATCTATATCCAACACTAGAGTGTCAACTGATGGTTGCAAATGGAGGAACTGTAAATTTCTCTGGAAAGTGTCATAATGTCAAGCTAACCATGGGGGATTATGTATTGAATAGTCTAATGCTTTCCATTCCAATGGGTGTCACTGATGTTGTACTAGGATTCCAATGGTTACAATCTTTAGGGACGATAACATTTAATTTTCAAGAACTTTTCTTGAATTTTTTTTGGGAAGGAAAGGAAATTGAATTAAGGGGTATTGCAGGGAAACCATAGAAGATAATCAACTATAAGGGCATGATAAAGCTTTTGAAGAAATATCAAAGGGTTGTAATTGCACAATTATGCTCACTAGAGGTTCAAACATTGAAATCATCTATTTCTCCAAATCTCCAAAAAGTCTTGGACAATCATTCAAATGTATTTGAGACTCCCAAAGGCTCCCACCTATTCGTGATTATGATCATGTTATTCACTTGATTTTGGGAAGTGTTCCTCCAAACATCAGGCCTTATAGATATCCATATGCCCAAAAGAGAAAAATTGAATGTATGGTTGTAGAAATTCTAGAGGTCGGTATAATTCAACCTAGTCAAAAAAAATTCTCTTCTCTAGTAGTATTGGTGCACAAGAAGGAGAGATCATGGCATATGTTTCTGGATTATAGGGAGCTCAACAATATCACTATTAAAGATGAATTTCTCATTCCTATCATTGATGAATTGTTGGATGAATTACATGGATTAATTTACTTCGCCAAGTTGGATCTTCATTTAGGATATCATCAAATTAGAATGAAGACTAAAGACATCCCGAAAATAGAATTCAAAACTCATGAAGGTCATTATGAAATTTTGGTCATGCCTTTTGGCCTTACTAATGCACATTCCATATTTCAAGGTTTGATGAATTCCATTTCCAAACCTGCCCTTAGAAAATTTGTGTTAGTATTTTTTTATGATATACTAATCTACAACAAATCTTGGAACGATGATGTTCAACATGTTAACAGGGTGCTCAAACTATAGGAAGAGAAACAATTATATGCAAAAACCCCAAGTGTTTCTTTGGAGTACAGAAGGTGGAATATTTGGGTCATATTGTATCTCATGAGAGTGTTAAGGTAGACCCTAACAAAATTAAATCCATTAACGAATGGAAAATCAACACAACCCTAAAGCATCTTCGAGGGTTTCTCAGGTTGACAGGGTATTATCACAAGTTTGTTAAGAATTGTGGTAGAATCGCAATGCCTCTAACAACATTACTAAAGAAAGATGCATTTTCTTGGACTCCATAGGCAACTAAGGCCTTTGAACATCTTAGAGAGGCAATGTGCCAAGCACCGATCTTAGCTACACCAAACTTCACAAAAACCTTTATTGTGGAATGTGATGCCTCAAAAAATGGAATTAGTGTTATTTTAATGCAAGAAGGAAGACCCATTTCTTTTAAAAAATCATCCAATCAAGGAAAGCATTTACATGTGCCTATTTATGAGAAGAAAATGTTGGAAATACTACATGCACTAAAGCAATGGTGACCTTGCCGAATGGGAAAACACTTCAAGATAAAAATAAATCGCAATAGTCGTAAATACTTTTTGGAACAGATATTATCTTCAGAAAAGCAACAAAAATGGGTCACCAATATGTTAGGTTATGACTTTGAAATCAAGTACAAAAAAGGGAAGCAAAATATTGTTGCAGATGCACTCTCAAGAAAGGATGAGGATGTGGAAGCATTGCTCTGTGCCATTTATATTATCCATCTTGATTGGATAACTAAGCAAGAGATGAATGGAAGAATGTCAAAGAGGTGTCGACACTCATTCAAAAGTTGCAACAAGATCCCAGGACATGTGATACATTTATTTGGAAAAATGATTCATTATGGTACAAAGATCGCTTTTATTTTTGTAAGAATTCTCAACTCAAACAAAGGACTCTTTTGGAATTGCACACCTTCTCCTTAGGAAGGCACTCAGGATTTTTTAAAACTTACCACAAGGTCAATAAGGATTTTTTCTGGGATGGCCTTAAATTTGATATTCATAAATTTGTGGTGGAATGTTTGGTTTGCCAACAAAATAAAGTTGAGACTATTAAGACTCTAGGTCTGTTACAACCTTTGGCCATTCCAAGTCAGCGTTGGGAGGAGTTCTCGATGGATTTTATCACAGTTTTACCCAAGTCTGAAGGAAATATTATAATCATGGTGGTAGTTAATAGACTTACCAAGTATGCACACTTTTGTGCATTATCTCATCCTTTTAAATCCAATAGAGTTTCCACTGCATTTATGGAAACAATTCAAAAGCTACATGGAAACCCAAAGATTATTGTAAATGACAGAGATCCCATTTTCACTGGAAATTTTTAGACGGAATTATTTTCTTGTCTTGGTACTCAATTAGCTGATAGCTCATCTTATCATCCTCAATCTAATGGGCAAACAAAGATAGTGAACAAAGGTTTGGAAGGATATCTTTGTTGCTTTGTATCTAATAAACAAACACAATGGGTCAAGTGGTGACCTCTGGATGAATGGTGGTATAACACTTCCTTCCATACTACAGCAAAAATGACCCCTTTTATGCAACTTTATGGATATCATTCACCATCCATCACATCATCTTTAAGAGAAAATTCTAAGGTTCAAGCAGTGGAAGATCACATCAAGCATGAACAACTGCTTCTCCAACTCTTAAAGGATAACCTCACTCTAGTGTAGAAACGAATGAAACAACAAGTTCATCAGCATCGCAGCGAATGAAGTTTTGATGTAGGCAACTGGGTACTTTTACAACTACAAGCATACAAACAAATGTCCCTCAAGCAAGGTAAGAAGGATAATAAATTATCACCCAAGTATTATGGTCCTTACAAGGTGTTGCAAAATATTGGTTTTATGGCATACAAATTGGAGTTGCCTACGTCTTCCTGAGTACACCCAATTTTCCATGTTCCATGCTTAAAGAAGGTGAGTAGTGACAAGCTCCCAGTTCAAACAGTATTTTCAGAACTTGACGAAGAAGGAAAAATCATATTGGAGCCTAAAGCAGTGACGGAAACAAGAACCCGACAACGACGAAATCGATCAATTTCAAAGTATCGCATTAAGTGGAAGAATTTTCCCGTTGAAGATTCCACATGGGAGGATGATAATTTTAAATGGAAGCATCCAAAACTACTTAAGTGTTGAGGACAACACCTTTTTTTTTAGGAGAAGGGCATGTTAGGTCTCTATAATACTAGTGCAGCCCTTTTATTGTTATTGTCAGTGTAGCCTCCTATTGTTATTGTTGTGCCCATGTAACCTTCATATTGTTATTGTTGTGCCCCATAGAAGCCCACTATTATTATTGTTGTGTCCTTACATTATTATTGTTATGTAAGCTCTAATTATATTGTGATCCCTTAGACTCCTATATATTCCAAGGAGACCTTGTCATTTGTATCATCCAAGAATTGTTCATTTATGTGATGTAAAATGAGGTTTCCCCCTCGAAGAGACTTATTTTGAAGTTTTTGATCTATTCTTCTTCTATTTTGTGATCTATTTACATAACACCTACAAAAATGCAAGAAATGAAAGGGATAACAACCTATATGGCCCAATTTAGACACCCAATAAGTGCCAAAGCATTCCTAGATGTTTGATCTAAGAGTGAGAAGGTTGGAGAATAAAAGATAAGACTTATGAGACTTCTCCTCAACATGTGACAACTAGAAAGACAATTTCTACAAGACAGAAATTGTTTTTTATGGAAATTGGGGATAACTCCTCGAAGCAAAGTGCCTAGAAATTTCCAAACCTAAGAATATTATTTAAGTATCGTTAGAAATTGAATAAGTTGGAATCCAAAAAGTAAAATAGAAATATATAAGCAAGCTAGAGCCAAAAGAAAGATTTCTAAAATGATAAGTTACTTGTAGAGTACTGGAAATCTTGGTATTTAATGTAAATCTTGTGTGCTACAACCAATAAAAACTCATATTTGCTTGCAAATTTGACTAGATACAAGTGTAATATATTCCTAGTAATTTTTTTTATTTATCCTTGGTTTAGGTTTAGCATTAAACTTAATTTCTCCAAGGAAAAACTTACTAATATGATGTAATTAATAAAAACTAGCAAGTATGTATTCCTAATATAATGCTAAAAAAAAAAATTTGAATTTTGTAAAGAAAAATGGTTGTTAGAATTATACATTGTACCAAGCTTACCTCACTTTGTAGGGATCTGAAACTTATACCTTAAATTGAATGTGCAAATGGTGAAGTAAGATGACTTGGTCTAATAAGAAAATTTGCCCACAATATTGACTTAATAAGCCCTCTAAATTTCAAACCCAACTAGGAGCGGCTCAATTATGTGGCATTCTCTAGAATTCAGATTGAGTGAAAGATGAAATACAAACTTCCTTCTAGAATGAAGCTCCCCTTCTTAATGATCCAATCGATTGAAGCAATCCATTTGTGAAGCAAAAGAACAAAGTGGGGTTTCCCCCTAATTTTCCCTCTCTACAAGAATGTATAGCCCCTTGGTGACTCAACTTGTAATTTTATTTGTTAGAGAGATTATTAGATTATAGCCACAATAACACAATTAATTGAGAAAAGAAATACAAATAAAAATTATCCCACACAATGAACAATAAAATGTTGAATAAGGCTTTGCAAAATAAAGCTATTTTTATTGTTATCTTATATGACAAAAACAACTATTAAAAGAGGGGAGGCTTGCCTTTTATAGAACATTTTAAAGAACTAGATAATGGCTAGCTAACAACTAAATGGATGACTCCTCCAAAAATATATATATATTTTACTAGTTATCGACATGTTTTTTTGTATGACTAGAGGAACAATAATTAGATCAGTATCATACTCACGTGACACGGGATAGATTTCAATTGCTACCACTATAGTCTCTACATGCCCACATACGAAAAAATCAAGGGTATTTTAACCTTGAATCTCGTAGTACATAACACTTCATCATTATGTTGATCACCAATTGAATTTTCCCCTAGGGGACACTAGTCATTTACATGTTAGAGACTTAGTATTTTTATAAATGATTACATTACAAGGACTAATTTGACCACTAAGGGGTCGACTTAGCTCAAAATGTCTAATTTAGTCCATTATTCTATTTTCTAAAGGTCCATAATGGTCAAATATGAATAGTATAATTTACTTACTCAACGTCCCACTCCTTGGTCCTTGGAGAGTTCAACTTGACTAGGGAATTCGACTTGGTCATTTGAAAGACTATTTGTTGAAAATGGCAACAAGAAAATCATGATTTAATTTTCCATTGAATTAAATTGGGAGAAAATTGTAATTCCACATCACAAGACAACAAGAATGAGTTAACTAAGTTAATTTCACTTAGTTGGCTTAGTTAATTTGATTCCAGGGCCTAACTTGAGTCATGTAGAGTGGTTTCTAAATTTTAGGAGCCTAGGGTGAGTTTAATTTGAGTTGTAATAATTTAATTCAATTAACCTGAGTTAATGTCAGTTAAACTAGTTCCAACTGTTGGAGGATCTAATAGGAGGTCTAGCAGTGGGGTGCAGCTTCAGTGTTCAACCAGTTAACTGATAAATCGGTCATAATTAACTCATGCATGCAGAGAATTCGAGTTATACTATTGAGATTGGAGTTAAAGGGTAGCATACTAGCAGTTGTATAATTTTCGGAGTTGTACAGGTGGTGCATGCAGTGAGAGAAAGACCTATAGGGATTGCGCAATTCAGGATGGGGGTTTCCCTAATTAATAGGGAGTTATTCCTTGAGAAAAAACACAAGGATATAGGAGCTTGGCAGGCAACAGAATTGGCTAAGTATTGGCTAGATTCATCTTGTGAGGTAGTGAGATAGATTATACTGTGCAGAGATTGTTTGGGCTTGAACAAGCATTGTATTTCTTCTTTATTTTCTGATCTAATGCAATATAGATAGGAAGGGTTTTTGACCAGCAAACTTTCCCCTTAGATAGATCTATGAGTATATGTGATTGAATCTTGTCTCATGTATATGTTCTAATTTCTTGGTCAATTAATTGTTTCCATTGATGAGTATAGTAGATTCAAGTCTTTTGTTTTAGCATATTACATAAGCAATTTGAATCTATAGGGAACTTCTACACTATTTTGCTTTGTAATGGCTACTTTCTTGGTCCATGAAAAAACTTCTCGATCCATGCAGTCCCCAACGATTAGTTAGACCACCCAATGGTTAGCTTGACTTGACTTTTTTTCTTTTACTAACTTGATTTGGCCACCTTCCCTCTATATCTCCAACACTCTTAACATTTTGAAAACTTTGTTTGGGTATGCTGAAAATTGTCCTGATCTGTACTAGATCTCTTTCAGAGTCTTCATATCTAGCCTAGTGTTGTCGCATCATTCATGTATTCCACATCATCTGCTCATTGTGCCAATTCCATAAAGCCTTGAGGAATTTGGGAAATCTCATACTTAAGTATTGTTCCCCTCATTATGTGATCATTTTTGACATAATGCATGCAACATTTTGCCTAATGCTAACCTTATTTTTCCACATGGATACTTGTTTGACTTGTTGACCAAATTTGACCAAGTTTTAACTAGCCATTGCCTCCTTTGATTAGAAAAATAAAAGTGCCATTGAATCCTCTCATCAAATTGAAGAATCTGAGACCAAGTTGACTTTTTGACCACTGGGACTACTTTGCATTAGAAACCATCAAATGCCCTGTGAAATATGAAAATTTATCGATATGAGACTACCATTCTCAGTAGTTCTCTAAGAGATACTACACCCGAAGCCAAGGCCACCTATAGACTCTATAGACTCTAACCATGTGGTAAAACACAGGTGCACCTTCACATGGGTTGGACTGGCCCATACACTAGTGATCTCCCCTACAAATGAAAGATCCCATAAAACCATGAGTCCTCAAAAAAGGTCACCTAGGACCATTTAATCTTGTATAGGATGAAAGGATTCTGAGATGAATTTCAAGGGACTAACCATGGTCTAACCAAAACACAAAGATACAAGAACTCAAGAACAAAACACAAGGTATGGGAAACCTAATATAGGGTCTAACATGTTTGTTACAATGATTTTGACTTGTGACCTTGGGCTTACATTGATGGTGATATATACTGCAAAAAAAATTTATATGTACCCTTGTTGACATGACAAGTAATAGGTCCTTCAGTGATTTTAGGTTAGAATGTTGAGGGTGGTGGTCCTTCAAAATCCTCATGTTAAGGAGAGGCAAGTGGGCCTTATAAGAGATCATGTCAAGCCTCTTCCTTGAATTCTAGTGTTATGATGGTTCAACTAGAGATTCTGGATAACATTTCTTTGTTGGTCGAAAATTCTTGGCAAAGTAGGAATTTCAACCCCATTATCTCCCGAGTTTAGGCTATTTGACAACAACAAAATGGAGGTAAATATGAGTTTGCATGTGAATTCCAAAAAATGAAAGGAAGTATTTTCTTCTATTAGGTTCGACAAGCCAAAGAGGGATGTGAACCCTAAATTGTGTGTTAAATCTTACAAAGAAGGCATGGTTCATTCCAAAAACATATGAACCCTTTCTCTAGAGGGTTTTGCAATAGGTAATATATTCAATAGCATATGCCTTCATCTTCTCTTGGAAGGTAGCTAGCATTCTTATCATGTAACATGCAAGGGATTATGGTTGCTAGTCGAGAGTAGATTGTTCATGGTTTGTTGCAATGATATGCACCTAATAAGCTTTTCCTTCAAGAATTCAAATTAGTTGGGTTCGAGCTTCATAATAGTATGAGTTACCACTAGTGGCACTTTCCTTTTCTCCTCATCTATGATGCTTTGTTGTGAGCCATGGATAGGTCATAAGCACTGATTTGTTTGGATTATTTTGTTGGTTTAGGATACAATTTTAGGGTTTTGTATAGAGTATACTCTCAATCTCATTTTAGAGTGTGGTGGTCTTGTTAGGATAGTTCACATAAAATTGACTTGGTCATAGACTCAATTTACTATTGGCAGTTCCAGGCTTCAGGGTTTGATAACCTGTGGTTTTTCCAATGGTATTCTTATGTTATGTATCCTATTTTAAGGCATAAAAACTCCATTGCAAATGTGCTTTTGGGCCAGGAATACCTACCATTCCCAATTGATTTTCACATAAGGATTTCCAAGGTAAAATAACATTATGTCCATGTTTATGTGTCTATGATATATTTGTTTATTTCCCTCATACTATTGCTTTATTTTCTAACAACTGGTATCAAAGCTAAAGTACTCTACCAGTTAATTGATGAGTTTTTTGGTAACTCTATAAAACAAATCAAATATGTTGGTATGAAAGAGATATGGTGTAAGCCATCTGTTGAAAGAAATCCATTCTAGGTGTTGTTGTCTCCATAGGCGGAGGCCATGATGCTTAGGGCACGAGACAAAGCAATTCATCTCTATCTGAAGAGTGGAAAATCCACATGTAGTATGATAGAATGCTTGGAAGGTTACTAGAACCAGCGAAGCATTTACAAATCACATTCGAACCATCAGTAATGATAAATGTATTCTGGTGCATGATAGGAGCAATGTAGAGGGGCGAGTGATGATGAAGATGACGCAGCAAAAGCCGCATCTACGCACATTATGTAAATAAAACTACATGTCACACTATGTCCCAGGAATTTTAATATTCTTGCTTAGTAAAACCTTCACAAGTTAAGGTTTAATGCTCCTTCAATAAACTCTATGCAGAAACATTTGATTTAATTGTCCAAAGTCTGGACCTTTATAAACCTTTGAGCGGAACCTTATAAATCCTTCATAATCTTTAGTTAATTCTTATTACCACGCATATTAACCATACCATGCATTTTTTACTTTGGTTAAAACTCAACTTAAACCATAATACATTAATCCCACTTATTTCTATTATAATTCCCATACAATAGAAATATTTCATAAACCACACTTAACCTTACCTTTCCTCCATTCCACAAACCTTTGCACATATATCAATGCTCTCCTTAGCGCATTAAATTTTCAAAATTAACATATCGGTACTTGGACTTGACCCTCGTATAGTCGTTGAAACAAGAGAAAAATGATTGAGCTTTGCACTTGGCTCTAGCCAATTTCTCAAATATTTACAAGGTAACTTTCAAAATTTGACTTTTACAATGATGCTCTTAAAACTTCCCCCCCCCCCCCCCCCTCAAAGTAAAATTACTTTGAGTCAAATTGATGATCCCAATTTAAAAAAAAAAAAAAAAAAAACAAAACAAAAAACAAAAAAAACAAAAAAACACTTCTTGGAGAAATTACCCAGCTCACCTTATTTCTCCAAAAATATTATTTTTCAAACAATAGAAAATTCCTTATCTCTCCAATTTACAAATTACAAACAAGAGAAAAATCCTTATCACTCCATTAACATTGGTATTCTTTTAAACTAATTCATTTAAAAGAAATTTGTAAAACCACATTCATTCACTTTCCTCCAATCGACTTTCACGTTGGCAACTTCCACGTGGATTGCTGACTGACTCACGTTGGTTTTCACGCTAGCTTTGTTGGCTTTGGCTGACTTGGCTGGCTTCGGTTGATTGTCTCATTCATATACACTGCCTTAAAATGTCGGTTCGCCTGAACAATCTTTGAATTAGTCGGCCATTAGAAATCAATGACTTTATGTTTTGCATTTGCAGGCTATATAGCATAAATTACCAGCTAATGATTCAAGAAACCATAAAAAATCTAAAAAAATGGAAGAAATATTTAAGAGGTCAACAGAATTTTTGAAATTAACTTTGATCGTTTTGCTTCAAAAATGGATCGGAGACAGGATTCTGCACGACGCCAGCGAAAATTTCTTCATGACATGGGAGCCTTAGATGAAAGTGCTCTCACATCTTTCGGTCGAACACAAACCCATAGAGCTGGGATACAAAGATGGGATCACCAACAGTGCCACGTTCACCACTTAACTCTATTAGACAATCGGCTCGGTGACAGGCACCTCTAGCGTCATCAACATTACCAACCTTAAGAGGGGTAAAGTCGCTTTCGGATTCAAGGGCGATCGTTCCAGCCTGCCTACCTCGTTTATCAAGTCCGTGCAGTGTGAAAACCACTAACGCATGACCCACACTCATTTTCCATTGATGGTAGGGATGAAACTAGATTTAAGGGGAATGATTTTTGGGAGCCTACAAACTTTTCACGCAGAGTTCTTATGTACTTATGAATATGATGAACAAACCCAAAACAAAAATTAAACACATGTTGCAAATGGTAATCTAATGTGACATAAAGAAGACTCAAATCCAAGAACCCACACAACATTTTAAATCCTCCATCGGCAGGCCAGAAATCGCAGTACAAAACTTTTATTTCTTCCGAAGGGGCTGTTCAATCATTAATAAAATTTATGTTCCTTTCAAACAAACAAAAAAATTGGACAAATGCCTACCAATCATTTGTTGATCAATTCAATGGAGTTTTCCAAAAACTTGTAGAGTTGGAATCTCCTCCTCCAATTCACTACAGCATTACTAGAGCTCTGATACCACAATAATGACAAAAGTGTCCTCAGAAACGTAATTTTATTTAAAAAAAAACAAACAAACAAAAAACAAAAAAACATTACATATTGATTTTACAAGAGTTTAAACCCGAACAACAAAACACTCTTGCAATGAGCTATTTATAAGCTCAATGTCCTAACTACCTCTAATTATGGATCACTTATTAAATAACAAATGTCCACCTACAATAAATGTTATTCAAACAACTAGCTAACAAATATCCTAAAATAGAGCCTAAGATACGACACATTTGGAGAGTCATATCTTGTTACAACAATATACTAATTCTAAACGTCTCCATTAAATAATTAAATATTCTAGAATAATAATTATTAATTTAATATCTTAAATTAATAATTATTTTATTCAAACTTTATAACCTATGATAGTATTTTATTTTTGGATCATCTAACATGTCATCGATCTCATTCCTCAATCTCATGGTTGTCGCGCAATAACTCACACCAACTAGCCTGGCCAATCTCCACCATTTATTTCTCCTATCTCAATCCAACGGTGATCGCGCGATTACATGCACGACCAATATTAGATCGAGAGCGCACGAGAAAAGTGGTTTTCTCATGCTACGTGTCAACCCCTCAAGTTAATCGCATGAAATCGTAGAATGCTATTTACAGCTTTTAGGGCGTGCAAGATATTGTTGACCACTTGCGAAGACCGCTCCATTCTTCTACTAACACGTGGTTTTAATCTCCGCCATTCCTCTTCCGTCGATATTATCCGTCGATCCGGCCGATCTGACGGTTCCCGTTCTTTGTTGTTTAATTCTTTCTACATCATTGATCTTCCGTGTGCGACTTGATTGTTCAATGACTTTGCTCCAGGTTCGACCAATCCATACATTACATCGAAGACTTCAACCATAGAACCAGGTTGAAGCAAGGATTTCTTATTCCTTTCACGGATTCCGATCTTTGATTGTTCTTCCACTTGACTCCTTTCCTTTCTTTGTCTTTATGCAATTCCTCAGTGTTCTGGTCTATTCATCTAACTCGCCCATACGATTCTTTATGCATTTATCCTTTCTGAGATTATTCAATCACTTCTGATTGTTGTACTCCTTCTTTGTGCACTATCCTCTCTCTGTTCTTCTATGGTTTAGGTTTTCTCCAGGGTTCCAGTCTTTGGTTGTTCTTCAGCGCAACTTCCTCCTGAACTTACTTCTACGTACTTTTAAGCGCTATCGCATCTGAACTTCAACTTTGATCCTTCAATCATATTCAAACGATTAGACCACTATCCTTCATTTTCCATCTCTGTGTTCTGCTTTAATTCCACCTACATACATATACCATGCAGAAATTACTCTAATTCACACACAATTTATAATTCCATTAATCAATACACACCACACAACACAGGAATCGAATTCTCTATCTTTATAAACAATTATTTACATAATGAGTCTCTCTCTCTCTCTGGCCTGATTTTCTAATCAGTGGCCTTTTTCCTTTCCTGCCCGTAGGCTTACAGTCAAACCCTATCTAATCTTTGAACTTTGATTCTCACTCTAACTCACTAACTCACTCTCTCTATGCCTTTTAGGCTTACATTTATACAAAAGGTTATGTAACCCATTTCGATTCAGATCCTTAATATTTTGAACTAAATCTGGAATATCCTCTAAGTCCACTTTTGACTCAACTAATCCCTAAGGATCCTCTCTAGTTCCACAAACCATGAAACCAATTCTTAATCTAAGATTTACAATTGATTTCCAAATCTCTCAATCCCTATGGAACCTTAACTAGCCTAAATCTCTCATGTTCTCCAACATTCGAGAACATTTACAATATTCCTCACAATATCTAATTAATTCCTATTATTAATATCTATCATAAACTTACTTAGAAGCCTTAATATTTACATTAATTTAATACTCAGAAAACCAACTTCCTTGAAAACAAACCCCTGTGTCTACTAAAATACAATGAAATTGCTAAGATGGATGCTCCTGCATCAGACTCCCAAGGTTAAAATAATCATGATCTCCAGATCATGTGCTACCAATCTTTGTCCTCCTGGATACCATACTTTGTTCTGTAATTTGTCTTTGGTTGCTGCTATTGTTTGTTATTGTTCTCCAGGTCTCCACACTTTATGTTGTTTTGCCCCACTAGTTATGATTTCACTGTCTGCTGTTGTCTTTCTCTTGTTGTTGCTTGGCCCTCTAACTGTTGTTTTCTTCTGAGGCTCCTTCTTCATCAATCTTATTATTATTTCAATCTCTATGTCCAATTTATCTTCAAATTGTTGTTCATTATCTTCTCTTCGAAGTTGTCGGATTCTTACTACCGCCCTTTAATCCTTACCCTCTTGTGACTTTCCAAACAACCTTTGTCCAATATCTGTAAATTTACTTTCAAAAGATAAATGGTCTTCCAATTCCCCTTGTACTTGATTCCTCTCAAGTACATCACTCTGTTGTTCATCAATTCCATCATATTTTCCTTCCTCTTCTTTGACAACCCTCCATAATTGTCCTTTACTTCCTTGACTGATTCTGACAGTCAATTTAATTTCTTCAAGCACGGTATCTTCATGCTTTTCTTTTTCCTCATCAGCATGTCCGACCTGGTAACTTCCAGTCTTCTTTAGTTCTAAAACTGACTCTTCAACTTGAAACATGTATGTCTCATTTTCATCAAATCCTGTAATCATAAAACAATTATCAGAATTAAAAATATAAGGCCTCATTACCTTCTCTTTCTCTGGCAACATCTCAGTGCACTACTCTGATTTTTCCTTCTCTATCAGCACATCAGTATGATGATTCAACCTCTCTAAAGAATTCTCCAAGGGACTCTCGAAACTGTCAACAAGTCTCTCTTCCACACCATCTGCTTCAATGATGTCTTTCTGCTCTTGTCCACTGCAGTGAACTCCATCTGCAATCACACTATCATACTTTGAGTTTTCCAGCGAATATTCCAACAATTCAATTTCTCTTTGACACTTCATAAGTACTTCATTATCACTTATAATTCCTACATTTATGCACTAATTATCAGTTTGAAAATTACAAGGTTCAATAGTCTCAACTATTGCTTCACATATCAGCTCTTCAGACTAAATTTCATCTCCTTCTTTCACAAGAAATTGTTCCTGTGTTGTAATAGTGTCAAACATCAATGTATTACTAAATTCTCTCTGCTGCAATAATTCACTGCTTTTCTCATTCAAGAGACATTCTCCATCCTTATTTACTTCAGAGTATTTATCTTCTGAAAGATACTCTTCCATACTTTTGACAGCTTCAAAAGACTACTCATCTTCTGCAAAACCTATAATCACATCAAAATTATTAGATTCAAATATACAAGGTTTCATATCCTCCTGATGATCTGAATTTGTCCAATAGTTTAGCAAATCATCAATAATTCCTCCTTCAACAAAGTAAACTTCTTGTTGTCTTGAATTCACACAATGGTTCATAAGATCTTTCACAGATCTCCAGTCTTCATCTTCACCTAGAACTTCACCCTATTCTGCTTCACAAATGGAAACGTCCATTTTCAACTCAGCTTCTTTGAGTTCTTCAGATTTCAATTTATCATTCATTACCTTTTCAAGCTTCATCGGCTCTTCTGCTAACTCAATATTCACCTGCTGATTTCTCTTCTCTTGTAGCCTATGCCACTTTACTTTCTTCCTCGTGACACAACCATGCTTCTGGTCATCCTTATTCATCTACAACATCTTCATCAATATCTCAAGATGAACTGCAATCTCAGCCTTCTCCCTCTCATATTCTTCTTCACTTAATTGTCTCTGTAAGCATTTGCCTTGGCATCCTCTTTCTTCACCTTTCTTCTACTGTGGTCTTCCTTAGAACCCTTATTATGACTATCAGTAGTCATCTCCTTCTCTATCTTCATGATTTCCTCATTCACTTACTATGATCTGTACTAAAGCCTCTATAACAGCAAGTCCTCCTTGTTGCCACTTACCTCACCAAGCTTTCCTTTGTACTTGGTCTTTTGGCAAGCATGTGGTTCTCTATTCTCTCGAACCTCTTTGAGAACTTCTCTCTGCTCCTTCTAGGCTTCAACTCATCTGCACCTTTTGAGAACACAACTATCCTCTTGTATTTCAATCACAAACGAAATACTAGGTTTCGACCACCTCTTCTTTCACTCAGAAATTCTTACCAGCTTTCTTCATTACTGCTTCTTTTCTTTTGTTGAGATACCTTCTTTTATCTAAAACCTGAATTTGGCAACTACAATCTTCAAACCAAATTAAAACAAAAACATATCATCTCACCTTCAAGATCTCTGCATGATCTTGTTCTCCCATTCATTTGTACTTCGAATGGATTGTTCTCTATTTCTTTGCATCTGCAAATTCTGCTACACTTTATCTATGTGTGCCTACTGTCTGTCAGATTTAGAATTTGATCTCCTCCTGCCTGTATACATACCTCCAAAACATAACTTTGTTCTAAATTTTCTCAAAGAATTTTTCACGCAAAATTTCCTTATCCAACTCTAATACCAAAAATGACGCAGCAAAAGCCGCATCTACCCACATTATGCAAATAAAACTGCATGCTATGTCCTGGGAATTTTAATATTCCTGCTTAGTAAAAACTTCACAAGTCAAGGTTTAATGCTCCTTCAATAAACTCTATGTGGAAACATTTGATTTAACTATCCAAAGTTTGGACCTTTATAAACGTTTGAGCGGAACCTTATAAATCCTTCATAATCTTTGGTTAATTCTCATTACCCGTGCATATTAACCATACCATGGATTTTAAACTTTGGTTAAAACTCAACTTAAACCATAATACATTAATCCCGCTTATTTCTATTATAATTCCCATACAATAGAAATATTTCATAAACCACACTTAAACCTTATCTTTCCTCCTTTCCACAAACCTTTGCACATATATCGATGCTCTCCTTAGTGCATTAAATCTTCGTCATCGATCTCATTCCTCAATTCGACGGTTGTCGCGCAATAACTCACACCAACTAGCCTGGCCAATATCCACCATTTATTTCTCCGATCTCAATCCAACGGTGATCGCCCGATTACATGCACGACTGATATTAGATCGGGAGCGCGTAAGAAAAGTGGTTTTCTCATGCTACGTGTCAACACCTTAGGTTAATCGCATGAAATCATAGGATACCATTTACAGCTTTTAGGGCACGCGAGATACTGTTGAACACTTGCGAAGACCGCTCCATTCTTCTGCTAACACATGGTTTTAATCTCCGCCATTCCTCTTCCGTCGATATTATTCGTCGATCTGGCCGATCCAATGGTTCCTGTTCTTTGTTGTTTAATTCTTTCTACACCATTGATCTTCCGTGTGCGACTTGACTGTTCAATGACTTTGCTCTGGGCTCGACCAATCTATACATTGCATCGAAGACTTCAACCATAGAACCAGGTTGAAGCAAGGATTTCTTATTCCTTTCACTGATTTCGATCTTTGATTGTTCTTCCGCTTGACTCCTTTCCTTTCTTCGTCTTATGCAATTCCTCAGTGTTCTGGTCTATTCATCCAACTCGCCTATACAATTCTTTATGCATCTATCCTTTTTGAGATTATTCAATCACTTCTAATTTTTGTACTCCTTCTCTGTGCACTGTCCTCTCTCTGTTCTTTTATGGTTTAGGTTTTCTCCGGGGTTTCTAGTCTTTGGTTGTTCCTCAACGCAACTTCCTCCTAAACTTACTTCTACGTACTTTTAAGCGCTATCGCATCTTAACTTCAACTTTGATCCTTCAATCAGATTCAAACGATCAGACCACTATACTTCATTCTCCACCTTTGTGTTCTTCTTTAATTCCACCTGCATACATATACTATGCAAAAATCACTCTAATTCACACACAATTTATAATTCCATTAATCAAGACACACCACACAACTCGGGAATCGAATTCTCCATCTTTATAAACAATTATTTACATAATGAATCTCTCTCTCTGGCCTGATTTTCTAATCAGTGGCCTTTTTCCTTTCCTGCCCGTAGGCTTACAGTCAAACCCTATCTAATCTCTGAACTCTTATTCTCACTCTAACTCACTAACTCACTCTCTCCATTCCTTTTAGGCCTACATGTATACAAAAGGTTCTATAACCCATTTCGATTCAGATCCTTAATCTTTTGAACTAGATCTTGAATATCTTCTAAGTCCACTTTTGACTCAACTAATCCCTAAGGATCCTCTCTAGTTCCACAAACAATGAAACCAATTAATCTAAGATTTACAATTGATTTCCAAATCTCTCAATCCCTATGGAATCTTAACTAGCCTAAATCTCTCATATTCTCCAACATTCAGGAACATTTACAATATTCCTCAAAATATCTAATTAATTCCTATTCTTAATGTCTCTCATAAACTTACTTAGAAACCTTAATTATTACATTAATTTAATACTCAAGACACCAACTTCCTTGAAAACACAAGACCCCCTATGTCTACTAAAATACAATGAAATTGCTGAGTTGGATGCCCCTCCATCAGAAGATGAAGATGAGGAAGAGTAGATTCCATAGATTTGTGATCATATGAGTTGTTGTTTGTTGGGATGAAATGTAGATCGGTTGTTATGTAGTGGATTT
Source organism: Pinus taeda (assembly GCA_000404065.3). Taxonomy (NCBI): domain Eukaryota; kingdom Viridiplantae; phylum Streptophyta; class Pinopsida; order Pinales; family Pinaceae; genus Pinus; species Pinus taeda. Next base: position 60,681 of record APFE030428358.1, read on the forward strand.
AGATGGTGCGCTTATCAAAATAGATAAAAAGAAAAGCTAGTGGATAGTGTGCCAAATGTACCAAGTTTGGCCATGACAAGGTAGTTGGCAAGAGGAATCGAAGATTATGATGATTGTGATAAGAGAAATGATGCCCAGTAAAAGGACACATGCTATGTTAATAAAAGATTGTGTGCCTCTACTAAGTGCAAATCTTGTTGGAAGGCCAGGTCAAGGTATGGATTGGCATGGGTGGATATATAGTGAGAGAGAGGTGGCATGGAATAGAGAACGAAGATTGAGTCAATGGTGCTAAGGTTTGGTGAAAGAGCCTACATCTGATAGAGAGCCATAGTAGTGTGTGAACACCCTAAAAGGATTTTTTGTCCAAGATTTAAATCTTAGCTATAGGCAAGTTGTATTTCCCAAGGTTGTTGTAAGACATGTTGTTAATGTATACATGTAGTGTAGTAGCACTTGATGTCTCAAGTTGTGGAATGAACCACTTGTATAGGTACGAGGGTGGCAAGTGTAATCATATGTTAACTTGAGTTTAGTTTGTTTTAAGTGTAGTGGTATATGGAGATCAACTTTTGGAATGGACCACATGAATAGGAATGAGGGTGGCAAGTGTACTCGTATGCTAGCTTGAGGGGGGCAATGTAAAATATCAAGAAGTGAGATGGTTGAGAACCATATACCAGAAAAAGTGTCCTAGAAAATTGGAGGATACAATGTTTGGTTACCCATGTATTTCAATGGATGGTAACTTTTTATATGGAATTCAACAGTGAGATTGAGACCAGGTTAATCTCCCCGATTCAAGTTTAAGGGGTGGATTATTAGAGTAGTTCAAGAAAACTTGACTCGGTCATAGAGTCAATTTACTATTGGCAATTTTCAGGCTCTAGGTTTTGATAACACATGTTTTAGCCAATGGTATTTATATGTTACGTAGCCTATTTAAAGGCATAAATACTCAATTGTAAATTTTCCTTTGGGCCAAGAATGGAGATTTGCCATTCTGAGTTGGTTTTACCATAAGGGTTTATGAGGTTAAAAACAATGTGTCCATGTTTATGTGTTTATGTTGTATTTGTTTATTTATCTCGTACTATTGCTTTATTTTCTAACAACGGGTTTTTGGTTTATTTGGCTTCCTCTCTCTCAACTACGGATTAGATTGCGGGGCGAATTTTAGTATGGTAAAATGGAAGGGTGATTGGAGTGGAGATATAGGGAAAGTGATTCATGGCATGGAGAAGCAATTGTGGCCTTATTGTTAGGAAATTATTTAAGTGTATGATCTTACTTGGAAGGAAAAGGGAGTGGATTATGGTTTTTAGTTCACATGGATTAACTTTAGTAGGGAAGATCTAAGGTGCAAGCTAGGTTGGATAGTGTTGCCCCAAGGAGGTTGCATTCTTTTTAGGGAGGTTGTGCACAGTGGATGTTTTGATAGATGTTACAAGTTCAAACCACTTTCCTATTTAGATAGTGATCTCTATTGGTCACGTGATAGATTTGAAACCTTCCACTTTGCTCAAGTTGAATGTGTTGCATTAAATTCCACTATATTTCTAAGCACTTGGACATTGGGTTAAGAATCTCTCCCCAACCTTTAGGATCTCAAGGTTGGCTTCTTTGATGGGAGGTTGTTGTTTCCCATATGGTTAAATTCATGAGAGGGCGAGGCAGAACCATGGCTGGTAAAAGGTGAAAGACAATGTGGGATGTCAGGCTTTGGCTTGATTCAAGAAGTCTATTTTCTCTAAGAAATATTTCCACAATGTGGTTTTACGAGAGGATGATAGTGTGAAAGGGGGAAGAGTATATTGTCAAGTGAGTAGTCATTGGATGATAACACTTTTCCGTGATCATAGTTACTTGATTAATACATCTTTTATTGGTATTTGGGATAACTTGAGGGTCTTTAGTCTATTTACCATATGGAAGATCCAATGTCGATGTGCTTTCATTCATGAGATCAATGCTTCATGTGCCTTATGTTCCATGTGGAGAGATGAGGCACATATGTATTTATTGGCCAAAGGTGCCTTGGTGATAAAGGGTGTCAAATCCCTAAGATGTAATAACATATTTTGATTTCATTTCCACCTTAATAATATCAAGGAAGAGAATATAAGTTTCATTTTATATCACCTTTCACCATTTTGCTTTGCTAATATATATATATATATATATATTATATATATATATAATATATATATATATATATATATATATCTTTCTCTATGTGTGTGTGTGAGAGAGAGAGAGTGAGAGAGAGTGGGTGATGATTTTTCTCTAAACAAAGTATATACATTATGAAAGCTTTAAATTTCAAATATTGATATACTTCCAATATTTATATATTGGGAGTAAGGTGTCATATGTCTCACACTTGAAGTACCTTGTTATCCCCTAAATATTGGGGAGAGGGGTCTCTAGATACACTAGGTACGCATCCCCACATAATGAAAACTCGTAGCGTAATTGCCTACACTTTGAAGAGTAAGGCCATCCAGTATAAACTTGTTCAATTTCTTTTTAACTTTACAAATGGCCTCAATATGGCGGACAGACATCAAAAGCAACACATTTTCACACTCCCCTATGCCCTACCCTCGAATACCTTGTTGTCCTTTGAAATTTAAGGCATTTGTGGTGGAAGGGGTCTCCAAACATACTGGGTATGCATCCCCACAAACTTGATTATGAAGGAGCACCACCCCCTCGCACTTGTTCCCGAAGCGGGCTCCGAACTAAAGCACTTAGAGAGTGACCCAGGGAGTGTGCTTCAAACGAAAGCACTTAGGGAGCGACCCAAGGAGTGTGCTCCTGAATCGCTCTCGTTTGGGAGCGATTTTCAGGAGTGCACTCCTGCAAAAAAAAATTGATCCCTCCCTAGTGCTTTCACAGGTGGTTAATATTTTCAACCCTAGCAATATTGGCAATCAATGGTGATGTTAAATTCTTAAAGTAAAAGTGGCATTTCCTTTATATTTCATTTTCATCCTTTTACTTAAATTTTTAATATTACCATGAAATGACTCAAGATGTTTGAGAGTGGTTTCAACCTCATTGGATTTTGTTAAAATTGGCAACTGGGGCCAAACTCCATGTGGGTCATCTTATTTATGGCAACTAATATTTTTCTTGGATTCCTCTCATCGAGAGATGTAGGATTGATCTAACGATCATCCTATTCCGATAAGTATTTATGGAGATATGAATTTATTTGTATTTACTTAACAAATTGTCAAGGTCGGCCAGCAGCTAAATGTGTGGCACACATGCTCAATGTTTCATATAAATACAAGATAGGTTGAGGCATTATTCACTCATCTCATCTCTCACATTTTCTCTCCTTAGTTGATTGGGTTTGCACACAAGGAGCAGCACACACGTGGGAAGAAAGAAGGACGGAGTTGGAGGATGCAGGAAAGAGGACGCAGATCTGTTTGACTGTGTTGACCAAAATTGATTGGGGTTGCAGCAAGACGCTTTGACCAATGTTGACCAAGAAAAGACCTCTCTTGACTGCGCTTTTGGTGTGGTTGTCTCTCTTAGGCAGGCCACGGATTTTGGCACACAAACCGAGGCATTTTGACCTCTGGTTTGACTAGCATTGACTGCCCTAGTTTGTGGCAGGAGGTTGACTTCAGTTGACCGCATTTGACTGGGTTTTTCGGACTATTTATGGGCTGCCTCTTCTTGTTGTTGGAGGCCTAGTTGACTAGGGTATTGACCAAGCAAATTGAAGGTCATTTCTATTTTGTTTGACCAACTTTGACTTTGTTCGTTAGGGTTTGTTGTTTCTATCATAAAATTACAAATTTATGTACTTGTACTATTTCTCTCTCTGCTGAACTATTGAAGATTATAGAAGAATTGATCAAACGGTTTCCCCACATTGGGGTTTGTCCCTGGCTAGCCGCCACATCTAGTATCTCTAGTCTTGGCTTGTTTTATGTCGATCTATTAATGTTCTATCAGCATTTTACTTAATGTTAATGTGATTGCTAAACAATGGATAATAAAAAGAAATTGAAGTAAACTGCTCTAAGCATAGAACATACCATAAATTAATAGATTTCATATGGAGAAACTAGATTTTTAGATATCACTCAAAATCCAGTAGAATTAATAGTTTTTTAGGATTTCAAGATTTAGGGAATTAAAATGTTTCCAATTGATTTTGTCATGCATGAGGGTATGAGATTGGCATTTGATCTATTAGAAATTGTAGCAAGAAAGGTTCAATCTGACTTGTGCCTTAGTCAAATTGACTAATTCGATTTTCCACATTAGCAGGATGACCTGGATTGCAGTTAGCTAGAGTGACATGGCCTTATCTACTAGTTAAGTCAGTAAATTTGAGTTATGGGCTTGTCGTAGAGTTGTGCATGTAGTGATTGGTAAAATTTAGCAATCTAGTTCAATTATTTTCAGTTGAACTCAGTTAACAGAGCTCAAGTAATTAATTGAGTCAGTTGAGTAGTAGAACTATTGTTAACTCAGTGATCTCTCAGTTAAACTAGCCAATCAACTAAAAATAGCCCAGACATGCATGGAATTCAAATTGCCTAGATGGAGTAGAGGAAAAGGCACACAGTAATCATCAATTGTATACAGTTGAGTGTATAGGCTTGGAAGTTAAGCAGACGATCAACTCCTTGGGAATCGCGTAAGGAAATAGGGAATTCCCTTATTATTTAGATGCCCAATTTCTCTTGAATTGCGAAAGGAAATAGAAGGAACTTGGAGCCTTGAATTGGCTAAGTGTTGGCCAGAGCAGGACAATCAGTAGGAAAACAGGTTTACAATGCAAGGTGTGCTTCAAAGTTGAAGCAAAACATTCTAATAGTTTCTCATTCTCATTTGATTAATGAAAAGCAGCGTAGGGGCTTTTCCTAGTTGGGTTCCCCTATAAATCATTGTGTTTTTGTGGTTTTGATGGTTTCATGTCATTGCATGTGTTTCTAAATTGTGATTTCCATTCCGCTGAATAGTAGAAGAAATTTGTAATCTCTTGATTTCAGTTCGATTTCATCAGTAGTAGAAAATTTTTGTTATTTTTTGTTAAAATTGGCAACCAGGGCAAAACTTCATGTGGGTCATTCATGGCTGATAATATTTTTATTAGATTCCTCTCGTCAAGAAGTGTAGGATTGACATAAAGATCATCCAATTCTGATAAGTATTCATGGAGATATGAATTTATTTTGATTATGGAATTATTATCAAGCCGACCTACAACTCATGTAGGCTCAAAAGCCCAACAATCGCATCTATTCAAACACCAACGTTGTGTTTAAATACAAGAGGACTTTTCCTCATTTAGACTCACTCATCTCATCATATCTCTCTCTCTCTCTCTACTGCGCAAAAAAGAGTCTCTTCTCTACTGCGCAGAAAAGGGTCTCTCTCTCACACATGTGAAGTCGGAAGATGTTGAACCTGAAGCTACAACTGCAGATCCAAAGTTTGACTAGCGTTGACCATCAAATCTCCTCCTTAGAACTGCATTGTAGGTCCATCTGGATCTCCTCTGAAATCTGCAACTTTTGGTGGTGGAATCAAGTCAAACTGACGGACGGTTTGCAAGATATCGACTGTCCTAGTTTGAAGGACGCTGCTGAAACTAAAGTTGCAACTGCAGAAGTAAAGTTTGACCTGCGTGGACTAGAAGATCTCCTCATCTGAACTGTGTTGTAGGTTCATCTGAACCTCCTCTGGAAGCCGCAAATTTTGGTGGTGGAATCAAGCCGATCCGACTGTCGATTTGTGAGATATCGTCTGCCCTAGTTTGATGATGAAGCCACTAATGCTGATGTTGCTGATCTAGGGTTTGCTACTGTTGATATAAATCAGATTTATTGTATTATTTCTCTCTGCTGAATTATTGAAGATAAAAGAAGATTTGATCAAAGGGTTTCCCCACACATTGTGGGGTTTCTCCCTGGCTAGCCGCCACATCTTGTGTCTCTTGTCTTGTCTTGTTTTCTGTCAATCGTTTAATGTTCTATCTGTGCTTTACTTTATGTACATGTGATTTCTAACCTGTGGAATATAATAAGAAAAAGAAGTAAATTGTTATAAGCATAGAACATACCATAACTTAACATGGTATCAGAGCTGAGGTGAAGACAAAGCCCGAGCAAGAGCAAGAGCAATCACCGAAAAGAAGATTGGCAAGGCTATCCTAAAAGAACTATGGGGTCCTCAACACTCTGCCGAAGGCAAGCTTCGTAAGAAAGCTGACTATCATGGATGGAAGATGTCTATCGATCTAACCCTAGAAGATCAAAGAGTGTTGGACCATTTAAGAGGCAATATTGTTTAACCTCCATCAAATGCATCCACTGCTGCATGGAACAAATGGAAAACCAGAGAAGTCAAAACAGAAGATCATTCCAGACTCTATCAACAAGCACTTGG